>JAMQGT020013500.1:0-223659 GCA_024447675.2 Pterophyllum scalare
TTAAATGCAGAGCTTTGCACATTTGTTCATATTCAAAACAAGTAAGACTAATATTTGGGAGAAATCTGGGACATTCACTGCAGGTGCTGGAGAGAGTCTGGTCCTATACTCAACACTATCAAAACAGACTTGGTTAAAAATAGCACCTCAGTAAGATTTGAATATTTTAAGCAAGAATAATTGGCAAGCCCTGCCTCCTGTAGTACCGAAAGATGGCAAGCATTTCCAGAGGGAGTTATGCCTTTAAGGTGTATATGAGCCTGGGTTAAGGCTTTGGGCAGTGCAGTGACAGGGAGTCCTTGCAGACTTGGGTTATACATTACATAGGCTGTAGACTAACTTTATTTGTATTCTGTTAGCAGTGTGTCCCCCTGCTGCCAGCTGCCCAAGAATTTTTCAGTGACAATGAAAGGAAGCTGTCAATATCTCTAGCACCAACTCTTTAGAGGTTTTATACCTTTTCAGAGTCTACCATACAAGTCATAGAGTCACTAGGCAGCAATAATTGTATACACAAGGTCTTGGAGAGGGCATGGTCCAGCAGATAATTTGAAAAGTCTTGGTCTCTGTATTTAGCCCCACATGAATCGGACTTTTCTGCCTCTCAGCTCTTTTTGTGTTGAATGAGTCTACCGAGACTATTTTTTTTTCTTTGTTGCCAGATTGAGGCCGAGTGTCAGGAGGGCTGTTTAGGTGTGTGTATTTGGCTCTGTGTATGAGGGTTATATCGTGGGAGCAGTGCTTGCGCATCCTCTGTTCAAGTTTGTGTGTGTGAGTTATCAAGGGAGCGCTCCAAGCTTGAATAAGCCTTTTGTCTGCCTTGGCTGCTCTCTGCTCTCTGCTGTCCTCCAGGATGCTGTCTGTCTGCTCTGTTTGAATCACTGATAAAGGCCCATCTCTCCCTCAGCACCCCTTCACGCCATCCCCTGTTTCTCTCCTTCTCTCAATCATTTCTCTGTCATCTGCAGCTGTTCTTGCCAGATGTTTTCACTTTATTTCATTTTTTATTCTCTTGCAAAACTCTCTTCCTTTTGTCATCTTGTTATCTCCTCACTCACTCATTTTTGAGGTCCTTCATTCCCTCAGCTTTCCATCCTTCATCTCTGGCCTGTCGTCCCACCCCTTTTCCATCCCTTCTGCTTTTCCTCTACCCTCTTTCCTGTTAATCTTCCTCTACCCCCTCGTTTCATGAACACACCCACAATGTCTTTTGCTCTCTATGACCTCCCCTGTACTCAGTCTGCTCTGATGGAGACATCAAGTAGCAGAGACAGCTTTCTAATGATAACATTAGAAGAAGCTGAGACTGAAACCAGACAAACCCTCTATAAAATGACACCAAAGATTGATTTTTTTTTAAACTAATACACGATTTTGACATTAGACTTAGAAATAAAACCACTATACTAAGGTGATATTGTGCACAAAAGGAACCCAGAGCAACACAGATTAAACATGAATTTAAAGATGTACGTTTATGATGAGGGAGAAAGTGTATTTAATGTGGATTAGTCACATCTGGGCAATTCCTAATCCATTAAATAAGATCAGCATTGGTTTTGATATTGATCTGGCAGATTGTTGCTTTTTGATCTCTATCAGAAATGCTTTTAGAAACTTTTATAATGGCTGACATTTTGGCATTGTGTGTTCTCTGCAGCCATCATTGAGAACATGGCAGAGTTCAGACCAGGCATGTGCACAGAGGCCGCCCAGCAGGGACTCATGCAGTGGCTGCTCAAGAGAATCAAGGTAAGAATGGGAATATTGCCTTAAGTTATTACCTGTCCCATAAAGGGCAGGTGATTTGTTTGCTTTGTCAGTTTGTTAGCAGGATTTGCTTGAAAATGTTACCAGAGGCCCAACTTAGAGCTAATTTATCTTATAGAGTCGATCTGGATCTTAATCTACATTTTTTAATGATTCTTTACTGTTGCGGGATAGGCCAAAATTGAACATTTACCTTTACAAATGCGTATCAAATTAAAATATGAAATCATGTTCTTAAGAAAATATCACAAGCTAATCCAGATCCAAGCATCCTTCTCAAATTTTATCCTTGGAGGATTCATACAGATTTGCAATGCTGTGTTTTTTTTTTTTTAAAGTTGCAATAAATGGTTAAATCTGCTTGTTGACAGAATGTTCTGGCACATAAGCGTCTCTAATCATTTTTCCTTTCCTGGTTTTAATATTGTACTAAACGGAATATTTTAGGATGAAATAAGACATGCTGTCATCTTGGCCCCTAGCAAACTGATGAGGAGTTTGTTTACCAATATTTTAAACTAGAGTTAATAATAGCATTTGGTTGCCTTTGCTTTAAAACATTTTGTTGAAGATATATTGTTCTTAAAGTAATTAATTTTTTGTATTTTCTGGTTCAGTATATGTTTATCAAAGCTGTCTGCAGATTGCTACTTTGTATATTATACAAGGAAGAATTTCCGCTTAAAGGAAAAAAGAAAAAAAAATGCAGATTTTGTTGTAGAATACTTTTTAATTTCCAAATTCTCAAAAAACAAAAACAAAAAGCGAGCAGAGCTTCTCAAGATGAGTGGTAATTAGATTTTGGTCTCTTTCCCTCTCCCTCTAAGGCAAAGATGCCTTTTGATGCTAACAAGCTTTACTGCAGTGAAATCCTGGCCATCTTGCTTCAAAACAATGACAGTAAGTGTGTCTCACTAAATGGTTTGTGCATTCCAAATGATATTAGTTTATCTTTCGTATTTTTGCCAACCTATTTCCATTCTTTTCATTCCTTTTTTCTGCACATCTAGGCTTAGTCATGGTCTGTCGCAGTCTTATCTTATCGCGCCCTTTCCGTGCTCCCCTTTCCCTCCTTTCATATCTTTCTCAGTGTTGCCTTTTCTTTTCTCTCCCTTTTTCTCCTGCCACCACTTTATGATTTCATGTCACCTTTAATGTTTCCCATTCTCATTATGTATCTGTTGTCTTTCCTTCTCTCACTAAAAACCCAGTAAAGCCTCAGATAGCCACAAGACTGTCTGGTCCTTAAACAGGTAATCGTTAATGTACAAGCTACATTGATATTCAGTAGGAGCTGTCTCTCATTTTAAGGCCACCCCCCCTCCCCCTCCTATTCACTTATGCTGTCTCTATCCAATTCCACTTACCTTTCAAACACAAAATATAATGCAAATGTGAAAAAAAAAAAAGACCAAAAGAGAAATGCTGCCAGAAATGATGTTCCTTATTTGAAGTAAGAATAAGGCAAATCACACAGCTGCTAAGAAAATGCCAGTTTGGAAAAAGCCGTGATGTGCTCATTTTAATATTGAATTGGATTTAAAACAAGACTCTAAAAGATTGCATGTTAAGGCTCAGCATTCTATCTCTGCCCATAAACAGCCTGAAGATTCACCACGTTTTCCAGATCATTCTGCTGTTAAGCGTAAAGTTAGCAATAAAAAGGAAAGGGGAAAAATGAAGTCAAAGCACAAAATATTATTGGTATTAGGTGTGATAGTTTCTGGGGTCAGTTTGTAGGATGTATGTGTGTTTCATTTGGGGCTGCTAAGAAGCAGAGGTGTGTTGTGTAATATTCGGGTCTACATGGAATAACTTGAGGATGTATATTTTTCAGTGCCCTCATTTATCCTCACTTGCTGACTCTCTGGAGGTCCCTCGTAGCCGATGTGCTCGTCAGTATTTATGCCTCTGAAGCCCTGATTTCTCTTTTGTCTTCTCTCTCTCTCTCGATCCACTTAAACTTTTTTTCCCCTGATTCTGTCCTCCCTGCTGCTCACTAAATGTCTTTTTTTTTCCCCAGCCATCTCAGCATGATCTCCCTGCTGTCTTGTTCCTTCATTTTTATATTTTCCTCTGTATTTTTCTCCTTCACAGATACTAGAGAACTACTGGGTGAGATGGATGGCATTGATGTGTTACTGCAGCAACTATCTGTAAGATTTTGCTTTTTACTTTCTATTTTTAGTTTCTTCTACGCACTACCCTTCATTTTTTCCTACCAGCCCTTTTGAGTCACACACGGGTAAAGCTTTAGTATTTCTCTAATATGAGCTTCTCCAGACCCAAGAATTAACTAGAATACCACCACACAGTACTCTAACCTGCAGGTCCACATGTAACACAGAACGCCTCATTTTCATCCTTACAGAGGATGGCTAATATTTTTTACCATATCAGAATGTCAACTGTGTTGATCCTTTTTAGAAATGTGCATGGTTGTGCATCCTTTCAAAATGCTCCCTTTGTTCTTCTGCCTACCCTCGCCAGGTGTTCAAGCGTCACAACCCGTCCACAGCTGAAGAGCAGGAAATGATGGAGAACCTGTTTGACGCTCTGTGTTCCTGCCTCATGCTGCCCTCCAATCGTGACCGCTTCCTCAGAGGAGAAGGGCTTCAACTGATGAATCTCATGCTGAGGTGAGGCTGCATAAGAAGTCCTAAGCTGCTTAAATGCAGAGGTGGAACATTTCTTGATGTCTTCATGCTGTAGAGACTCAGTTTTCACATAGCTTAGAGCCATCTGCACTATGTGCATCTCACATTAACGTTCTTTTTTTTTCTTATGATATCCAGCTACAGATTGCAGATGCTAATGCCAAATGTAATTTGGGTTCAGTCTTGTTAACCCTCTGCAGCAATCAGCTTTCACTCTCCTGCTGATGCAGATGTTGACTCAGATGTTTTACTTCCCAGTTTCTCTACAAATTGAGTGCTTGCTGGTGGGCCTCTTTGACAGTTCGTCCATGTTAGCTGTTGCTGTTCACAGCATCTGCCCAGTTAGTATTTTTGTTTTGAAAGGTGCTGCTGTTATTTACTGCAATGATAATAACTACTTCTTCAAAATATTTTGAATATTACAGTGGAATCCTGTTTGTGGAGCTTGTGATATTGCCATACTAGCCGCTCTTAGAACAAAATTAACCCCTTTGGTCATGTTGTAGGAATTTTGGCATAAAAAAAAAATCATCTTTCCCCATCATAATTGTTTTAGATAGGAGATGTCAGAAAATGAATATTACGGTGCATTTTATAACTATAAAAGGTGACACAATTGTGTACATGTTGACCGAAGGGGTTAGCTCATTCTGATGTCTCCTTTGACTGATGTGACTTGTAGAAGAAAAGTGTGGTGAATACAAAAACTTTGTGAAAAAGAAACAAAGCAAAATAGAAAAAGTTAAACACCACAAAGATGCCAGTTTGCAGTGGATTAAGATCACAGACGACTTCCACAATTATTACCTCCGCTGAGGGGTTATGTGTTTGATAGCATTTGCGGAGTATATCACGTTACTTTGAACCTCTGACCTCTTCTTTAAGGTCAAATAAGGTCAAACTTTCATAAGATGTTGCATCTTGTCTAATATCTTTAAACTCTGCTTAAAATTCTGCTGCATCCAAATATCATGTCACACTTGACCTCTAATCTCACCGTCACATTTTATATCTGCCTTTCTTTCAAGTTGACCCCAAAATGTGTTGCGTCTTTAAAGAAAGTGTTGTCAAGAGAAAGCGAATGAGCTGCCTTGTAGATAGAAATTCAATTCAATTTGATTCAGTTCAGTTTTATTTATATAGCATCAAATCACAAACAGTCTCCTGAAGGTGCTTAATGTACTGTAGGATAATATTATATAATAACCAAGTTATTTATGTCCAGTTATTTACAAATCAGTACCTATTATTCATTACCTACTCCTGCGTAATGTTCCTTAATCAAAGCAAACATCTGTCATGCTACCCTTATCTGATTTTTGCTGCACTACAAACTTCTTAAAGTACATTTGAACAAAAATAAAGAAAACAAAACATATATTTTTTATTATATATATATATATATATATATATATATATATATATATATATATATATATATATATATATATATATATTCTCTTAAAAGTCAATAATGCCCAGAGAGTGAGCTGCCTTGCAGAGATTGGCTCACTTGGAGTGCTTCTTGTTATAAATTAGTAGATGTGCAGAGGAAATGCTCATTGTGTGTGAATTGAGCTTTAGTGAAATACCTTTAGTAGATAATGTTACTGCAGTTTTGTTTTTGTTCTTTGTTTTTTTGTTGTTTTTTAATTATTTTATAGATTACTGTTTTTACCTACAATGTGGCCAATTCCAGATCATTTCTGAAAAGATCAGGCAAGTAGTTTAAAGTGGTACACAGCAAAAAAAAAAAAAGTGTGTAAAGTTAGGAAGTTTCATCTGGGGCTACAATGATGGACTTTTATCTGGAACAGTGGACTTTGAATCACATGTCAAGCCAGAGGGGGCTGCTTGTTGGCCAGGCTTGGAAAACAAGAGTTCTTTTCTACCACAGTTTTAAGTACAAAATATTAAGTTTTTTATTAGTAGCACTCAGCAACCTTGCTTTTATTATAGGAATATAACCAAAATCCAGCCAGTTGACAAAAGCTGAGTCAAGTCCCGTATTGCAAAGAGACACATTGCCACTGGTGAGTTGCGCTCATCTGTGCAGTCGCAAGGAGGTTGTGGTCCTATTTTTACTCTAGTGTGACTGAGCCATAAAGAAGAGTTATCAGTCCTGTTCAGTTGAAACGGGGCACTCAATTTATAATAAGACCGGTTTAGTGCTCTGCCATAAAAATTGATGTGTGGGTGAATTACTGCAAATGCAGTAATTGCCATGTAAGAACTATTCTGAATGGTTTAAATTCAGTGACACTACTTGCTGTTTACCTGGCAGCATTTTAGTTTCACCTGCATTAAAGATACTGTACATGAACACATTGATTGCACTATTAAACACGCATGACCAGCATCACTTTGGCAAATCCAGAAACAGAACTGCATGGTGTATGAACTTTGTTCTCAGTATGGTAACATAAAGAAGTACTCAAAGTGGAATTTTAAATGAGCAATTACTGCTTTAGTGATATAAAATTAAACATTAATAGACCAGGTACGGAAATCTCTTGATATAGAATATGGCCTTCCCAGCTCAGCTTTCATTTTGTGCGTCTACTCTATTGCCCCGTTTTTCTGCCAGTCCAATCAATCAACGGCTGGTGGAGTGCAGCGCTGCAGAGATGTGACCTTAAAGACTCATAAAGACACATTTCACGCCTTTATGAAACCTTCACAGCTTCTGCATTATTGCGCTGATAATCACATTGCTGGACACGCACATTTAATGTTTCGATCAATATCTCATTATAGGAATGCAAAACTCCTTTTCTGTTACATTATCCACCGGGGGAAGGGAGAAAGAAAGAAAGAGACACGAAAGGAGAAGGTGCAGTAATTACAACATATAACAGAGCAAAATAGAACTCTAGGAATGTTGAAAATGCCTTTTTTTCTTTCTTTTTTTTTAAAGAAACAAGTTTTGTGACTTTTAACTTGTGAGCACTTCATTGTACAGTATGAACTTTATTTGAAGCGAACTGCATGCAGGAAAACATCCATTTTTATCACGTTAAGTAATCCTGCTGCAGCTCTCTTAAATACAGGAATTTTCTTCATCTGTTGATGACATTGTCACGCATGAGTACAAGCATGTGGGGGTCATACAAACTACTGAGTACTATTTTGACTTGCTGCAATGAAATTTGGGTAACATGGACTGGGCTGCTGCATCATTTTTCTACTTTGATTTTTTGGGTGTCTTTGAATTCAGCCCTCTGTAGGTTGATAATTTTCATTTCCATCAAACAATGTGGCACTCTTTTATTCCTAACACATTACCCAGTCCATATCAGTTTAGATATATAGCATGATTTTTTTCCACCATTGAGATCTGATGTGTTTTCAAAGTGTTGAGCAGTGTATTTGTTAGACTCCAACTGAATCTGAGCTGTAGCAGAGCTTTTTGTTTTTACAAACACACAGTAAGACTGTAAGACATCAGCATTTATAAAAGTTTTTAAATGCAGTTTGGTTTCCTTTCCAGTGGGTTGTAGCCATTTTTGGATCGAAGTATTGTGCTCAGTGTTTTGGGGTTTACTCGGGTAATGAACTCTTTTTCCAGGTTTTTTTGAATGATTTAGTCTAATCTAGAATCTGACCGAAATCCAAAACATACTGCTGCTGTCATGCTTGTATCCACTAGATACGACCCACAACCCATTTTTTATGTGACAGCAGCGTAGTTCATGACACCAGGACTTTGAGTTAAGTCACCTGTCTACTAGCTGAATTGGCTTCCCTTCAGAAGGTTCCCTTCTGAAAGTACACTGCATATCACTCCCCCTTGCCCTTCACTGCCGTCCATCATATATAATGTGTCTGTCTGCAGAACCAGACACAACTGCCTGAAATATGTGTCCCTCCTGTGAGATAAACACTGTCATCTGTCATTGGTAGGAATGGAGGAAGTGACAGTTTGATAGACAGCTACATTTCCTACAAGAGGTGTGTAGAGAAGGAAACTGCAGATCCTCCTTATTACTACAATATGTTGATGATGAAAAACAGATGAAGATTCATATTGTCATGTTTACTCTCATTTCTAAATTAATTAAAGCATTTTTAATAGTTATGGGGTAACTTTGAGTTTTCCTGCACTACACTGGGTCAACAGCACTTACTGATATAGATCTAACTAAATGAAGTGAGTGGAGAATATAGGCAAAAATTCATTATTGCTTATCAAGCTTGCAGATTCCTGAATGCCCTGAATCTCTTGTACTTTATTCTGTGAGAGTTGTTCTACAAGCTGTACAAATCTCTTAAAAAAGCTCTTAAAACTCTGCACTTAAATCAAATAAAAATATGTAAGAAATTATTTTTAGTGTATTAAATGCTAATGAAAGACTTGATAAAGCAACTTAACTTAAACCAAACCTTGGCTTTGGAGAGAGGTAATCGAAGGATGTGACAGTCATATCGATTCTGGAAGAGAGAATATTATATGGTAGGTGCTGTTAAACTGTCAATTTCACCTATTGCTTCCACAAAAGAAGTTTGTTTTACCAGTGACCTGTAGGAAGATTCTGAGGCAGTTGTTTGAGGCAATTTTCTGAATGGCCATGCAAAAGTGCCAAGTATTTGTCATTAAATTGGCAAGCCTCATGTTAAGGATAATAGCAAAGAAAATATTCTTTTATTTGGATCTGGAGCACTTGTGCATTTTGTTTGTACTCAAGAGAAAATTCAAAGAGCCAGAAGGGCTGAAATCACTTCTACATGGCACTTGATAACAAATGCGTTTGCACAAGTGGTTCTTGTATGTAGTCCATTGTTCATTTTAAATGCTTCAAACTTTCAGCAGCAAAAGTGTCAAATACCTTGTTGTTCTGCACCCATTATTCTGGTAATAACATAAAGCTCTGTTCCATTTTAATCTATGTTGTGTTTGATTCAGTCAATGCAGCAACAAATATATATTGTTTTTCTTGGTAGATGAGAGCATACCCCTCAAGGATGATATTACATGTAAAAATAAATGCATAAAAATGGCATGTTGGCATGTGTGGTGACTAGATATCTATCCATGTACAGATACCTTTCAGGACACATTAGAATACCCTGCTCTTCAGATAGATCGATTGTTTCTTCTTTTTGCTGCAGAGAAAAGAAGATGTCCCGAACCAGCGCTCTGAAGGTCCTGGACCATGGGATGATTGGACCAGAGGGAGCAGATAACTGCCATAAATTTGTAGACATCCTGGGTTTGCGAACCATCTTCCCACTTTTCATGAAAACCCCCAAGAAGATGAAGAAAACTGGTGCTTCAGAGAGGGAGCATGAAGGTCAGTTACTAATTACAGCTGGGCAGCTTGATTCCCTCCAAAGGTTGGGGTCAGCTGTAAGTGTGTGACCCTGTTTGCCCTCTTATAGTAGTGTGACACATTGGTTCAAGCAGTGAAAAAGATAAATCATTGCACCATTTCTCAATTACGTAACATTTAGGGGGACAAAATATTGACAGCACTGAATTGTTTTGGCTTTTTCTCTGAGACATTACCAATACACTGGCGCCAGTATATTGATATTTTTTATTAAAATATGCAAGCACTCTAAAAAGATTCCTCCATCATGTGTCCCTGCTTCATGACTCCTCATGGTGGCACTTTTCAAATGAATGCGAAGCAGTGGAAGTCAGAGAACTAAATACCTGACTAGATGCACTAAATTAATGCAGACAAACATTTTTTTTCTGGCTTTTTGTGTTGCACAGATATTGTGATTGTGACATATTAAATGTCATTGTTTTGGATAGTACTGAGCATCACAGAATTGCTGTGTTGTGATTCCAGGTTTTAAACAGGCACTAGGAGTAAATTATAAAACACTGTAGCTTTGATAAACTGATAAACTCAGAAGTTCTTCTTGCATAACTAGACAAATTGTGATGCATTTTTCACTATGGCCATACCAGAAAAGACATCTTCCTCTTTAAAGCTTTGTGTGAATAGCTGTGCCGTAGCACCATGTAGAACAGATTTCATGTTTAAGGGTATGATAACATTTCAGTAGGGTTCATGCTGACAGTGCTCATTTGCAAGAAGTCATTTGCAAGGCAGAAACATAGAAAACCTGTTGAAACATATTCTCACTCAGAAATAGAGCTACATAGCTGGTAATTTGTTGGCATTGCTGTTTAGATTCCATGTAAAATATTATAAAAGCCTTATAATGTGAATTTGATCAAGGTCATGATGACCAAAAGTGGTGGGCTTGCCTTTTTTTTTAACAGCCTTCAGCTTTAATGATTTTTTTGTTATTTGTCAAATTAAAATCTTTACATTGCTGACTGTGCTAATTGAAATGATTACACTAATCAAGATGAGGCCACTTTGACTCCATTCCTGTTTTCTAGTTTTCTGCAACGTGTGGTCACACTTGTTTCCTGCAGGCACACTCAGCCCTAATCTGCTCGTGTATCACGGTTTGCTGCCTCTTCGGCCTGTCAGTTTACACTATCAATCCAATCTTGATTGATTTTCCTGCCTGCGCTCTCGAACCTCTCTTGTCTCTGAGTGAGAGATAGGAAGTGCAAACAAGAGACAGACAGACAGAGAGAGAGAGAGAGAGAGAGACATAGGTCCGTGTCATACACGACAAGAGAATAAAAATGGAGAGGAGACTGAAAGAAGAGGTAGAAGGCTTGTCCATCTCTCGGCCCTTTGTTTGATTATCAACGTCCAAGACATGAAATGCTTCCTTGCTTTCTGTCCGTATTAATTAGCTTTCATATGTCAGTTAGGCCTTCCAAGCTCTGCAGAGAAGAACAAATTGTCTTCCATTGTGTCCCGTTTTCACCCAGGGACTCAATAAATTAACCTTTGACCCACTTGAGCAGCAGCACCAAGATAACAAAGACCCCCCTCTGTATGTTGAAGCCCCTGGAAGGGCAGACACACTCTTAAAAGACTGATGTTGAAATCCATCATGAAGGTTTTCCCAACCCATGAATTTTGATCCGTGTGGTCTACATCTGTTTACATTTCACAACTTGGGCTGTATCTGGAGGTCAACAGTATGTATGGAGTAATGATTAAAGAGGTCAAGATCAGCATCTGCATTTGATGAAACATTGTGCTGAGTAATGATGTTTTTAGGACAGGTTGAAGTAAGCAGGTGGAATTTATTGCTTATGCACTAAATGTCGAGAATTTCAACTTTTGTAAACCTTTACTGCAAAAATGTCCAGAAACATTCAGTATTTGTATTTAGACAGCTAACGTATTTTTTTCCCACCTGCAAAACACCAAAACAAATGTCTGGACTGTGCGTTCTTTTAAATTAAGTGGGTGGCTGTGTCTCAGTAGGTGGTGCAAGTCATCCACTAATCTGAAGGTCAGTGGTTTGATCCCTGGCTCCTTCACAGAAAGACTGGATCGACTGGAATGATGGATATAAAGTGCTCAAAGGCATAAACTAAAGCACTGTATGAATGTGTGTGTGTGAATGAGTAAATGTGGGTTGTAGTAAAAAACTTTTCAGAGGTCTTTTAGAGTGGAAAAGCGCTGTTTAAGTCTTACTCAATTTACCATTTAACCATTTCTTAAACAAAACTGTTTTGTCCAAGGCTACAAAGAGGACAGTTCACTTGGGCAAATTTCATTATTTCAGATTTTGTAGATTTTTTGTGTTTTAGCAATTCAAGAAAATATATTAATGATAATCAGCCAGGAAAAAAGTAACACCAGCAAGACCAAAGTACTGTACACATTTGTGGCCCCTCCCATGGATGTCAGATATAAGCAGCAGGCTCGTGCAGTTTATTTATTTACCCCCAAACTTTTGTCTTCTGAGACTGAACAATTAATTAGTAAATTAGGTACATGAATGTTATTCGAACACAATGTATGTTCTTTAGAGATGCACAGATTGCAGTTTTCTTGACTAATTCTAATTTCCTTTTTGTTTTGTTTTTTGTGTATGACCTTCGATACTGATTTTTTCCCCCTAAGGACTATAACTGACAGCATGTATAAACAAAAATCAACTTTTCATCAATTCAGAATATTATTTTCACAATAAAATATATTAATAAACTTTTCCTTTCTGTAACTGCACTAAGTTACAGGATCTTCTGTTGTTGAAAGAACTAAAAGTAAAGTGCTCTGCTACTGGAGAGCAGTACAAACGTCAAACTGAAAATGATTTGCTGTATGCCCATCTTTACCTGACATATTTTACCTGAGCAAACAAAAGCAACCGCAACAGATATACAGTAGCAGTCATGGGTGTATGTATATAGCAGACTAAATGTCAAGTACTTACATCATTTTCCAATATGTTAGATGACAGGACATTGACCCTTTTCTCTTTTTGAGTCCTCTCCATAATTTTCCTCATCATGCTTTGATCCTTTGGCTCTTACCCAGCATGCTGGCATGTGGCTGGCTCTAAGCTGTGGACAGCTTTAGCAGGTCACGTACTGATCTGAAGTTGGTGGTTCGATCCGTTCTGCTCCAGTGTATTTGCCAAAGTATCCTTGGGCAAAGTGTCTGGGAGTTCAGTAGCTTGGGCAAGATACTGATTCATTAATGGGAGTGTTAATGTACTGTGAATGGCAGATAGAAAGCACTTAGGCATAGAAGAAAGGACTTGTATTAATAGGTGTGAATGGGTGAATGAGGCATGTTCTAAAAAGTGCTTTGAGTGATCAAGTGGAGTTGAAAAGCACTACATGAGAACCAGTCCATTTACCTTTAAAACTGGGCATGTTCATCTGGGTGGAGGTAATTTAGGTGTCTGAATAGGTTTATTGTTAGTAACGTTTTCGTGGCAGTTTACTTTGGTGAACCTTGAGATTTGTGTGCATGACTGTTTGTCTGCACTACTCTGCGTGTTTTGTGTGTGCATAAAACAGGTCAACGTTTTTGTTTTTTTTTGATAGGTGCATCTCTACTTTTCTTTTAAACACAGACATAATCACTGGGAGAAAAAAAACCCCCTTAAAAACAACTCCAAAGAATCAATAAAACCATCTTGGTTTTTATATTTAGTCAGTTATTACTGTTGTTGTGCGCTGTGACTACAAATGGGGCCTGTGCACGTTTCCCAGTCGTGTCTATTGATTCGTCAAACAGCAATAGGTATAATGAGATGCCTGTCACAATTTAAGACATACTGAGTAAACCCTCCTCTGTAAGACTTCTAATTGAATTTGCTATGACTTAAGTGGTTCTCTCAAATAACATAATAACAATGTAGATTAATGAACTATCATGAGCTTCAAACAAAAGTAATTAGGAGGTATGCACCTCGCTGTCCTTCCATCCAAAGTCCAAGTCCCTCCATTGTTCTCGCTCTCTCTCTCTATCATAAACCTTTTTGTGAAGATTCAGCCCCGTGAAATCCTTTGTGAAATTAGCCCAGCCCAAATGACCAGGGATTGCCAGACCAAGTTAGCACACAGACTGTCATAATTAATAGACACATTGTAAGTGGCAAGAAAAAAACTGAAAAGACGGGGAGAAAAAAAAAGAAAATGCAAACAGCAAATTACATTTCTCTGCTCATGAGTATTCTTGTCTCGACACTACCATTCACCTTGTTTTAGGGTCTTGGTTTATTGGTGTATGTGCTCTGTCATTACCAGTGAAATGAGATTGTATGATGGAAATTGGTGGCAGCCGGTTGTTATATTTAGGTGGCTAATGATGCGAGCGAGTGCGAGAGGGAACAGAAGTAAACAACTAATTTACATGGCGAGGCACAATAGTCCTAGCTCTTTCTCCGGCTCCAACTCATAAAAGTGTTTTTGTGTGCGTGTGTGTTTGTTTGCCGCAGAGAGGAAACAGAGGTCTTTGTGCATGATACATTTTGAATGCCACACAAACACCTTCTAGTGCTGCGAATGCCCATATCACGACCCTTATTTTCTAATGACTGCGCTACTATAGGTAATGAGTGAGCCATGCTGCCAGAAAGAGACCTGTATTAGAAAAACTGTCAATTTTAAGGCTCTGCAGGTCTGTGGGATATACACAGTGTAGGAATAAAAGATGGAATAGGCCATTTGATGGAAACAGCATGCCTTTATGAAAGCGACTCCTCTCCTCTTCTTCCTCCTCAATGAAAGATTTCATTACAAAGAAGAAACATCAAACTCTATCTTATTACTTTATCACAAGCATCTCTTCTCTGATATTAACAAATGGGATTTTTTTTAAATACATGGTAAAATGTATGACATTAGATAAGTGACTATAATAGAAAAAACTTGGTTATCTGGATATTAAGATGAAACTTATGTATTTCAGGCAAAAGAACAGAATCAAATAGAATTCTCCTTTATTCATCCTTCTCCCAGCACAGATGTCTTTGGCACAGATTGTTATCAGTAACATTTTACAAGTTTGATTGCAAACTGTGTTGTCAGGCTCATGCTGTGTAATCCTCTTATTAGTGTATTTCAGAGGGAGAGATTTGCTGCTAGATCTTTGTGTAAAGACATATCTAATTAACATCTTCTTCATATTTGGTCTTTTCTCTGTGGGGAATCATATTTTATCTCTGTAAACTTTAATGAAATGTACTGTGGTCTATTTACATGTACTATACATGAAAGATTTATTTCAGTGCACTTAATATTCTGTTCAGGAGAGGACTTGCACAACATTTGGGCAAAATGTATTACTTAGTAGGAGCAAGTTTTTAAAAAATTCAGACCTTATTCAAACCAGCAATTTGTGCTGTACCATGGGTTTGGTTCATCAAGTGGAGCAAATATGCAATTTATTGTACATTTCAGATTAATGCTTAATAAAAACTATGACTATATGAAGATGCTGAAGTTGTTATATCTGTCTCTCAAAAATAGATTAAAGCACAGGTTAAAGGGATTTGGCAGGTGGGGGAACCCTGTGATCTGGTGTAGCACTACAGCATGGGGGAAAAAAATTCATATAGATATATGATAAATAAAAATTTATATAGTAAGCTCCAGTAGGTTTGTTTTCTTTGCATACAGGCTGTGACTAGCTGGCCTGTGCAGTCACTGCTGCTCCAAGCTTTACTGCGTTTTGTGTGTTAAATTGAATTCAACAAGATTTTAACAGACAGATGACCTTAAATCTAAACTGATGTCTGCTACTCTTGATGTAACCTAACATTTACCAAGAACACTCACAGCTTGCCCTGTAGCAGTCCAACTTTACTGTAAAGTTCACCACAATACTACACACTAACCAGTTTAGCTTGCACTGAAGTGTATTTTCATGACCTCAAGGTTAAAGTCAGAGGTCAAGTAAATGGTAAATGAACTGGTTCTTATATAGTGCTTTTTCTATTTTGTGCTTTACAACATGTCTTCATTCATCTATTCACACACATTCATAAAAGCACTTCTACATCTAAATGCTGTTATCTAACGTGCACATTCAACTGAAAAACTCGGGGTTTAGTATCCTGGTTCTTACTTAGCCATTTCTAGTCACTAAGACTCATGTGCAACCCATTAAAATCTACAGAGACCTGGCAAATTATGTGTTCCAGAACTGCTTCCAGGAGATTTGTGCCACCTAAAGATTCTACTGCCAGGAGGCTGAAGGGAAGCACTGGTGGCTGACAGTATTTTTTTCCCCTCCCTGCTCATCTTCTGTTGTGCTAGCCAGAACCCTCAGCTAGATACTGAAGTTCTGTGATGACAGCTTTATTGACATATGCAGCATGACTGCATCACAGCCATGACCAGATTTTTAAAAAAAAATGTGTTGAGGGTATTAGCGGGCTGTAGGATGACATTATTTTCTTAGTCCTGAGGAAATATCTTCATACCATCAGCTGGAAGCTACACCAAGTTGCAACCCACAAAAAAATAACTTTTGGAAAGTTTTATGTGTTAAACTGCCTGTTAGATTTGATTATTCATTAACTGAAGGTGCTGGAATGCTCTTCTGGATTGTTCTGGTCCACTTTAACGCCCAATTAAAGGCAATAAAAAGTTGTTTTCATGCATTACACTGCACCCCTAAAATTCAATTACCTGGTGGGCCTGTCAGAATGCATATGCCCATCACAGTCAGACATTAGTCTTTAACCCAGCAGCTCTTTGTAGCTGTTGGTAAAATTGTCTGGAGAATACAGAGTAAGCAGATGTCATATGTCCTGCCTGGCACACACTCCACCCATGCAACGCCCTTACCTAAACCAGATAAGTAAGTCCATTAGTGAATTATCACTTGCTGTTTGCTACATACGAGAAAGGACAACACTGGATAATGTCCTAGACCAAATTTCCTCCTGGATTTCATCTGTGATGGTGATTATACTGGTGGATGTAGACTAGGCCTGTATATACTTTGTATACAAGCACTGTCCTTCATTCAGTGATCTATACTGTATGCTGTGTCACAAAATCTGAAAATCTTATAAAATATCTAAAGATGTGTCCTTTGGCCACTGTCTTCCATTAGAGCTTTTCAACACAGGAGCTTCAGGATCACTTACATTTTTACAACACAAGCATAGATTAACTTTGATTACTTTCTTTTCATTTCTCCTAAGAAGGTACTTTCAGATTTCTGCTTGTATACTCATCTTTGGAACCGTGAAGATTCTGGTAATTAAACAGATGACGGCTTCACTTATGACAAAAATAAGACAGCAGCGTTCATTCAAACATTGAGCACCACAAATTTCCACCCCTATAGTTTCTAAATTATCAGACCATGTACCCACCTGCAGGTATCGGAACCATATGTATTCTGAGTTTTCTAGGGGCAACGTGTGGGTTTAGTTCTTAAACTAAGCAAAGCTAATGATAGCAAATAGATCACACAAATGAAACCAGAATTCAGTCCTGCTCCTTCAGGTAGAGCAGCTTCGGTACCACCTGGCAGTCTATCCTGTGGTGCAGAGAGGCTGATTGCTCTCCCCAGGGCACGCTTAGTCCAGACCCAAACTGTCTATCATTTAGATACCACCTATCTGTTCTTCTGCCATTCAGAACTACACAGCACTTCCTTCAGCTGTCAATCAGCAAATGAATCCAGGCCCCTCAGGGTTATTTGCATGTTAACTTAGTGTTATGGATCCCCTGGGGCAAAGCAGATGCAAATGGTGAATGATTGATGGAGGATGAATGAGTATTCGCATTTGGATATGCATGGTGTAATGTGAGTGCAAATATTTCTAGGAGTAGTTTACAGGGACCTTGTTCACTGGTGTGTGGTAGTTTAAGTTCACAGGAGGGTTTCATTTTTGCTTTTTGAAGTGCAAACCCCAATAGCAGTCTCTTGTTGTTGTCTTATTGTTAGCAATGATGCAACAGTTGGTGAGATAGTCTCTTCAGCTTACCACAGACTACATGGTTGCTTGACATTTATAGCAACACTGTACATCGAACTAGTGTTGTCGTCTTTTGTGGCTTTTTGATAGATTTTGTTGTGGATTCCACTCTTTTTTTCCCGCTTGTTATTACACTCATTATTCAAGTGTAAAGCAAAACATTTAAATGAGGTATTGATTGCACATTTTTCTAAAGACAGATGAGGAAGCTTATTTTTACTCAGCGTTGCCCTTTATCTGGTACCCACAATGTAATCCCGCTTCCACCCCTTCACAAATCTCAAAGGAGCAGTCTCTGCTTAGTTTTAAACTCTTTGGAGAGAACATTCCGCAGCCAGCGATCAATAGCCTCCCCGGCAGGGCGTGGAGGTGGTGACATCAATTACCACTTGGATCAAGTTGATAAAGTGGTGTCCTTTTGGAAATGGCATTTAGCCTCCTTGTCTTTGTGTACAGGAAATACGACTGTCTACATTAAAATAAGGGCTCTGTGGACTGAACCTTCCTGATGTGCAGCCAGAGCAGATACTTGTGATACCAGTAAATCAGTCAAACACTTCATTTACTTTTTCCCTTTTTATGATGTACCATCAAGATGTAAAGGATTTGAATCGAAACACTGACGTGTCAAAATTTGAAGTGCGGTTACTTAATCCTTAATCTACTCCTGCAAGCACACAAAGCACAGTAGTATAAATCAAGAAATTTGTTTCTTTAGACGTGGGCATTTATACAATAACTGCCGAGATATTGATAATACTATCCAGAGAGCCTTTTACATTTTCCAGATTAAAGTAATCGTCCAATTTCAATTGATAAAAACAATAAGGCATTTTTCAAGGAATGACAGGTTGGTTTCCAGGTTATTTGGTGAATTTTAGGGTGTTTTCACCTTGCATTGGGTTTATAATTATGTGGAAAAACCCGAGCTCTAAAAACTTTATTTTTTTTTTCTGCCAGTGTTGCATGAGTTTTGTGTTCATCCTACAGGTTTGAAAGGCATGTGGTTTGAAAAAATGTGATGTCCTATACTTGACAAATCAGAGTTTAACAATTTGAATCTGAATATAATAACCATGGTGGGGTTATGTTCATATTTTGCTATCACTATATATAATATATATATATATATATATATATATATATATATCAAACCTGATTAAGCCATACCTATATCAAAGAACTTTGGACTCTTTTACTCTAAAAGCTGTTTATTTTTTATTCATGAATATTTGGTTGCTTAGAGGCATAATTAAGACATATAGCCACAGCTTCAGGGACTTTGATTATATCAGGAATATGGAGTAAAATAATAGAAATTTGATGTAAAACAGTGGAGGGATTTAGTTTGATTCATCAGTGAGAAACATTTTTTTCAGTTTTTGCTGGCATACATGTCCCCTGGATTGCCATCCTAAAACACTGTACCTCCAGTTTATTTTGCATTGTATGTCAGTGCACTGTCAGGCTTTTTTCTGTTCATATTATTAATATTGATGTATATTTGTATGTTCTGAAAGAATTACAGCTGGCAGGTGTTAAAGCCTTTAGTGTTCTCAGCCTTCACGTCTTGTGGGTAGAGAGCATGCGGGTCATAGGGGATTGCACAAAGGGAGCTGACAGCAAATACGACCCCTTTTAAAAAGTAGAAATGGGATTGATTCCTGCACTCTTGTTGCTTAGCAACTGCAAATCCTCGTTAGAGAGAATATTGACCTCTTGTTGATAAAGTCCAATTACATTTTTTCCCTCCACTCTGTATATCCAGAGATTTTACAATGTCATATTCTCTTCCCCCCTTGTGTGTACACTGTATTTTCCATTCAATATCACAGGGAAATACTATACTATTATTGTTGCCTTTTGGTGTCACTTGTGACTAAGAAGGTCTTTGAATGAGATAACACGTCTTGCGTAGCATGAATTTGGTTAACAAGGGCACTCAATGTGTCTAACTAGTGTTTGTTGCTAATTCAGCCAATTAACATGTTTCTAGACCTCCTGCTTGCTAAATGGCCCCAGAGCTGCCACAGACAAATTTCTATCACCCCGATAAATGTAATTCAGCCACAGCCAAAACCGTTCAGTATGTTCCAGCGTGCCCTAAAATGAAAATTGATTTCTAAATTTCATTAACATTTTTCCCTCTTCTCATTCTGTGCACTCTCTGTAAGAGTATCCATGCTTAGCTGGCTGCGTGCTGTAATTGCAAATTATCAAGTGCTAATCGATTTGTCCTTTCTGTGGATGTGGGTGTCAATGAGCTTTGCGGTAATCAGTTTTTTTAAGAGTTTGGGACTGTTTTAACTGTAACTTAAGTGCTATGCTGGAAATATTTGTGAGAGATTTTGTTCTAGTGAAGAGTTTCTCTTCTCACTTTACTTCTCCTCAGAACACGTCTGCTCCATCATCGCCTCCATGCTGAGAAATCTCAAGTCCCAACAGAGAAGTAGGCTCCTCAACAAGTTCACGGAGAATGACTGTGAGAAGGTTTGCATCATCTTCTTGCTGGTTTCTTCATTCTTCATGTCCTCTGATTTTCTCCTTTTTGTATCTCCTGCTTTTGATTGGCAGCAGATTACATCATTAGACTGAAGTGTTGTGTGTGTTGCTCGGGGCAATAGGAATGCATTGATCAAATATTAGGAGTAGACAGTGATCCAATCCTGACTCAAAGTGCTGGGTTGGGTATCGGTGACAGCAGGCTGCCGCCAATACAACATCGATACATTTCTTTACTACTGCACACAATTGAGCGGGAGGAACTGGTTTGTAGTACTTTAATTTATACTAACAGGTTTTCTTCATATGTCTTCAAGAGGTTTTCACTTATCTGCAAGTTTTGGTCAAGAGAGTCAACTTGACCGAAAGCGCAGGCAGCGAAGCTTTCCATATTGGAGTCACTCTCTCTCGCTCACTCTTGTTGTGTTTGGTCTGAAAAAAGTCCCTCTGGACTTTTATAATGTCTCTAGCATGAAAATAACATCTAGCATCTGAATGACAGCAGCATGCAGTGGCCCTACCCTAAGCTGACATGAGACTAGTGCAAAAATACATTTTTTTAATCTTTCATTTTCTTTATCCCAGTACAGTTTTAATTTATTATTTTACCAATTAATACTAATTCAATAAATTTATATTCTTTTATGTAGTTATATTTTTATATTCATTTATTTTTGCAAAATTAGCAAACCAATTTATAAGTCCTGATCTTGCCTTACACAAAAAGAAAAAATCCCTTCTTCAGAATGAGGAATACATTATTGAATAACATAGCAATTTATGCCACCATTGAGACTTAAACATTGCTATCAGCACTCGGTATCTGCAGAAATCTGAAGTCATTTTTATCAGAACTGGAAAAAGATGATTAGTGTATCCCTGTTGGACGCTAGTAGTTGTGTATTTCTATGTGCTCCATGGCGTACTGGTTTACACATTCTCTTTACATGAATATGATCCTTGATTCTGGACTATGAGGAGACACAAACCCAGCCTCATGGGGTCACAAGTTAGTGTACTCCTAGTGCCGGCCCCAAGCCCAGATAACAGGGAGGGTTGCGTCAGGAGGGCATCTGGTGTAAAATCTGTGCCAAAACAAACATGCAAATCCGTCCACCGTGGAGACCGCTTGTGAATAAGGGAGCAGCTAAGAGAAACTTTATTAGTCTAGAAATTTACAGGACAGCTGGACGACTAAGTCTTTACCAAGCATCATCCTAAAATCTGGTTTTTGTTCAGACTATTCTTTAGTTTAACTTTACGTGGTTGCACCATGCAAACTTAAGCCTGCTCTTAACTTTCACTTTCACAAAACAAAAGGAAATGCAAGTTCACTGACATTTAAATAAGTAAAGGTATTAGAGTCAGTCAGTACAAAAACAGTACAAAAATACTGCTTGCCTGGCAGTTTAACTTTGTCACAAGAAATAGAACATACATAAATAAATATATAAATACTTGTTCTTTGAAAGACTTCCTGCAAAACAAAGAAAAGAATCTCTTCCAAAAAAAAGCCCTTATCAAACTGGTGGAAATACCAGAGCAAAAAAGTCAGTGTATAGGGAAACTAATAAAGCAAAAATGTGAATATAAGGTGAAAGCCTGAATATATTAAGTGCATTCATACTAGGGCTTTGCTTCATCTTCTTCATGCTGGTCTTGTTTTCTCAACATACTTACATTACAAGACCTTTTAGCTTCTAAACACAGATTTGGGAATACCTTTACCTGAATCAAATCACTGTCATTTTTATCAGTCTCCAGTAGTTCTGTTTTTACCAGTTACCATTTCTAGGACTTTACAAGGCAGGTTAAACAGTGAGGTCATCGAGTCACCCTGTACCTGTGCATACCGTCTGCCATATGGTGCAGAATGTAAGAAAGTAATTATGGTGTCAAACCTGACAGCTCGACCCCCCCCCCACACCTTACCTTCTAACATGTTCGGTCTGTGGCTCAAGGCCATTTTAATAGCATGCATGCCTGTCATACAAATCAAATGTTGATGTCTTTCTTGCTACTAAGCCAGTCTAGAGTCTCATTTCAGTCAGCCTTCAAGGTTTGTATCCAATGTCTGGCAATATGTTAATGCAATAAGGGAAACTTATGTTTTCTTCTCTTTGTTTGCCACTTGATAGGTTCCTCCCTGCAAACGATCTGTAGCTGCATTAATTGATTAATTATATGTCATACTGACATATAAAAAGAAATATGAAATGGCAAATGTGTTCTTCTGTTACTGTGATTGTTATTTGGGAGGGGGGTTTATTTATCCCAGTTAGAATTTGTCCATATATGCCCTCAGAGCCTCATCCTGCTCTTGCTCTGCTTTGTGTTGTCCCCGTTATGTTTCTTTTTTCCACTCTGGTTTCTTGTTTGCTGCATCTCTCACTTTTTTTCCTGTCTGCCTCTATTTCATTCCCTCTCCAGGTTGATCGACTGATGGAGTTGCATTTTAAGTACCTTGAGGCTGTTCAACAGGCTGACAAAAGGATTGAAGGAGAGAAACATGTAAGCACCCCCCCCCTTTACCCTCTCATTCTGTCCCCTACACTCTATCTCTGTTGTCTTTTTTTCATGCACTGCCTTCATATTATGAAGCTTTTTGGATTGATGGTGGTGATTTCAACTATGCATTCATGTTTTTAGTATTACATTATTGACCACAAATGAAAAGCCCTGAAGAAATTGAGAGTCCTCAAGACATTATTAGTAGTAGTGTGCCACAGTTCTTTTGTTTTGTTTTGTTTTTGTAGTACAACTCAATTCCAAAAACGCTGGGCTGTTGTGAAAAATAAAAATAAAAATAAAATGGAAATCTCATAATCCCATATTTTACTCACAATGGAACATAGACAACATATTAAATGTTTAAACTGAAGAAATGTACCATTTTAAGAAAAAAAAAATAGGGTCATTTTGAATTTGATGGTGGCAACATGTCTCAGAAAAGTTGGGAGAGGGCCATCCCGTCTTCTTTTAACAGTCTGTAAATGTCTGGGAACTGAGGAGACTGGTGGTTGGACTATTGGGAGATAGTCTCAATGGTTCCCATTCTTGTCTGATATAGGATTATAGCTGCTCCACAGTCCTGGGTTGTCTTTGCCATATTTTTGTTTCATGATGTGTTAAATGTTTCCAGTTGGTTTAAGGTCTGGACTACAGGCACCCACACTCTTTACTGTTCTGATGGAATACCTGCAGTATGTGGTTTAGTGTTGTCTTGCTGAAATGGACAGATTTCGCCCTACCCTGGATTTGGAGTCATCCAAAATTACGTTTTAATTTTGCACTTTTAACACTGATAACATGGTGACTTAACAATTAAAGCTAGTCAAGCCCAAATTCATTTCTTAATTTATTATCCATTTGATTCTCACTTTGACCATAGTTTACAGATTTAAAATCACCATAAAAACAAATTGTGTACAATATGCAACCAGATAAGCTACCCACCACTGACATGGAAGACTTGCAGATACAGTAGATACAGAAAAAACCTTTGGGAATATTTACTGGGGGTGCTAGAGCATATCCCAGCTGTCATATAGCAAGAGGCGGGGTAGATTCTGGATATGTGGCCTGTTCAGATTATCAAAATATGGAGAGAGGGAATGGAAATGTATTGTCAATTACAGCTCATTTTTTTCAGGTGGTTTATTTGTGGTGTTGTGCTGACACCCTTTCAGTGGACACATACAAAAGGATTGTCAGGTTGAAACATTTAGAGAGAGTAAGAGAAAGAAGTTAAGAGACACATTTGAGAGTTACTTCAACAGAGTCAGCACCAGGTCATCACAACAACACAAGATAAGCTATCCATTAGAATTGTCCACAGACAGGAAAAACTGTGGACTGCAGCATAGTATTATCAGATATTCATGGTTTTGTATTGTCCACCAGCTAAATCACACTGCAATATAGATGTTCAGATTTCAGCCACATTTCCTGTTTGAAAGGATTGGTGTTTGCGATCAAAAATGCAGTCTCTTTTTGGTAGATAAGATGTGCAGTTCCACACTGTGTCACATCCAAAGCCATGAGACCTAAAATACAATCACAATCCTGCTGATAACAATATGACAGTTTACAGAGGAATGGAAAGTTTGATAGCTGTGTGAAAGAGCCCTATTGAGCTGTCTATGTGTGTATATGTCAGCGCATTGAGCTGTGGGCTAGACAGAACGATGGAGGGATACAGATAGAAGATAAGTGACCAAACAGAGGATAATGGCTTGAACAGAGCAAGAAAGAGCATCCTCGCTTCAAAAAGGTTGGAAGATAGAAGAAGACACAGTGATACTTTAAATATCTCAACAACTATATAGTCAAAATAAGAGGAGCTGGTGTCATAAAAAGAGGGAAATGCAAGGAGAAAGAGAAAGGGAGTTTGAGTGAAAGAGGGAATGACAAGGGGAACGGGGGTGTGGCTAGAGACAGATAAGTGTGAGATTCCTATCTAAAGATGACAGAAGATTAATTTCTCAGACAGGCATCTTGGTGGGATTGCCAAGAAAAGGCCAGACAGTTTGACATTTTCTCTCTGTCTCTTTCTCTTTTTCCCTTCTCTCTTCCTGTCTCCCTCTGTCGCTCTCTCACCTCTTCCTCTGGGATGGTGGAAGTATGACTTTGCGATAACATGGTGATAAGAAACCATGTCCATGTGTGCAGCTATCTTTGAAGCCACATGGTTAGCTTTACCCAGTTCAGACTTCATACTGAGAGCCAGGCATGCGTGAAGCAAAAAGTAGGAAGAAAAATAACTGTTTGTGGCATTGCAACACTCTTCTTTTTGTTGTGTTTTCTGAAAAAGACTTTTAAAATAATTAAAACAAAATATCTAAGCTGGCTTATTTCGCATATGCAATTTAGAGGTGAAACAATGAGTTCATTATAGAAAACAATATCTTTAGGTTTTAGACTATTGGAAATTCAAAGCAAGATATTTTGGGGAAAAAACTTACAGAGTGCGACCGTTTGTTTTTATACACTATAAAAATGATAGATTGATAAAACTGTTGTTAGAAGATTAAGCGCCTAAAGTAGTAAATAGATTAACCTAAGGGATGACTCACAATTATCAACATCTCTGTCCCAGTCTCAGTTCTCTTGCAGACTCCAACAGGTTTTCTTCCAGAATGGTCCTGTATTTGGCCCCATCCATCTTCTCATCAATTTTGACCATCTTCCCTGTCCCTGCTGACGAAAAGCAGGCCCAAACCATGATGCTGCCACCACCATGTTTGACAGTGGGGATGGTGTGTTCAGGGTGATGAGCTGTGTTGCTTTTACGCCAAACATATCGTTTTGCATTGTGGCCAAACAGTTCGATTTTGGTTTCATCTGACCAGAGCACCTTCTTCCACATGTTTGGTGTGTCTCCCAGGTGGCTTGTGGCAAACTTTAAACAAGACTTTTTATGGATATCTTTGAGAAATGGCTTTCTTCTTGCCACTCTTCCATGAAGGCCATATTTGTGCAGTGTACGACTGATTGTTGTCCTATGGACAGACTCTCCCACCTCAGCTGTAGATCTCTGCAGTTCATCCAGAGTGATCATGGGCCTCTTGGCTGCATCTCTGATCAGTCTTCTTCTTGTTTGAGATGAAAGTTTAGAGGGACGGCTGGGTCTTGGTAGATTTGCAGTGGTCTGATACCCCTTCCATTTCAGTATGATTGCTTGCACAGTGCTCCTTGAGATGTTTGAAGCTTGGGAAATCTTTTTGTATCCAATCTGGCTTTAAACTTCTCCACAACAGTATCTCGGACCTGCCTGGTGTGTTCCTTGGTCTTCATGGTGCTCTCTGCACTTGGAACAGAACCCTGTGACTATCACAGAGCAGGTGCATTTATACGGAGACTTGATTACACACAGGTGGATTCTATTTATCATCATCAGTCATTTGGGACAACATTGGATCATTCAGAGATCCTCACTGAACTTCTTTAGTGAATTTGCTGCACTGAAAGTAAAGGGGCCGAATAATATTGCACGCCCCACTTTTCAGTTTTTTATTTGTTAAAAAAGTTTGACACATCCAATAAATTTCATTCCACTTCAGGATTGTGTCCCACTTGTTGTTGATTCTTCACAAAAAATTAAAATTTTATATCTTTATGTTTGAAGCCTGAAATGTGGCAAAAGGTTGAAAAGTTCAAGGGGGCCAAATACTTTCGCAAGGCACTGTACAAGTCCTGCACAGTAGTCAGAGTGATTTCAAGCCATTCTTCTTGCAGTATAGTGGCCAGGTCATGACGTGATGCTGGTGGAGGAAAACGTTTCCTGACTCACTCCTTCAAAACACCCCAAAGTGGCTCAATAATATTTAGATCTGGTGACTGTGCAGGCCATGGGAGATGTTGAACTTCACTTTCATGTTCATCAAACCAATCTTTCACCAGTCTTGCTGTGTGTATTGGTGCATTGTCATCCTGATACATGGCACCGCCTTCAGGATACAATGTTTGAACCATTGGATGCACATGGTCCTCCAGAATGGTTCAGTAGTCCTGGGCAGTGACGCGCCCATCTAGCACAAATATTGGGCCAAGGGAATGCCATGATATGGCAGCTCAAACCATCACTGATCCACCCCCATGCTTCACTCTGGGCATGCAACAGTCTGGGTGGTACGCTTCTTTGGGGCTTCTCCACACCGTAACTCTCCCGGATGTGGGGAAAACAGTAAAGATGGACTCATCAGAGAACAATATATGTTTCACATTGTCCACAGCCCAAGATTTGCACTCCTTGCACCATTGAAACCGACGTTTGGCATTGGCACGAGTGACCAAAGGTTTGGCTATAGCAGCCCGGCCGTGTATATTGACCCTGTGGCGCTCCTGACGGACAGTTTTGGTGGAAACAGGAGAGTTGAGGTGCACATTTAATTCTGCCATGATTTGAGCAGCCATGGCTTTGTTTTTTGGATACAATCCGGGTTAGCACCCGAACATCCCTTGCAGACAGCTTCCTCTTGCGTCCACAGTTAATCCTGTTGGATGTGGTTTGTCCTTCTTGGTGGTATGCTGACATTACCCTGGATACTGTGGCTCTTGATACATCACAAAGACTTGCTGTCTTGGTCACAGATGCGCCAGCAAGACATGCACCAACAATTTGTCCTTATTTGAGCTCTGGTATGTCTGGCATTGCAATATTTTGAGCAAAACTGTGCTCTTACCCTGCTAATTGAACCTTCACACTCTGCTCTTACTGGTGCAATGTGCAATTAATGAAGATTGGCCACCAGGCTGGTCCAATTTAGCCATGAAACCTCCCACACTAAAATGACAGGTGTTTCAGTTTCATTGTCCAAACCCTGTACATCAGTGAGCCTTGGCCGTCCATGACCCTGTTGCTGTTTCACCACTGTTCCTTCCTTGGACTACTTTTGATAGATATTGACCACTGCAGACTGAGAACAACCCTCAAGAGCTGCAATTTTTGAGATGCTCTGACCTAGTCGTCTAGCCATCACAATCTGGCCCTTTACAAACTCGCTCAAATCCTTATGTTTGCCCTTTTTTTGTGCTCTGAACTCATCAATTTTGAGGACAAAATGTTCACTTTCTCCCTAACATATCCCACCCACTAATAGGTGTCATGATGAGGAGATAATCAGTGTTATTCACGTCACCTGTCAGTGGTCATAATGTTATGCTTGATCAGTGTATAGATGGATAGATGATATATAGCTCGACTGAACTAGACTTCTGACATGACATCGGCATTTAAAAAGAAAAAAAAAAGTAGTATAACTGAGAAAGCACCATAATCTCATTTTAAAATTTAATTTATTTTGCAGCAACAAAATTACACAAGGCCATGGCTTTTCTCTAAAGAATCTAGTTCTTATTGACATGTCATTTTACTTTTAATGTTTTATATTGTCTTTTATTTTATTTCATGTATTTGTCATTAAATGATACTGCAGTTGCAGTGGTTTCATTCCTGCTGGTACAGCATCTAATACTGAAAACACCAAAATGATATTTTAAGTCTGTGTGAATCCAAGCTTCCACCAAATGTCACGTTACTTTAAATAAGGTGATAAAGACGCCAACCCAGTTCTGTCCAGCGCCTCGTCAGAATCAGCTGCCGTCAGCAGCAGCGTTTTATCTCTCTGCCGTGCCTTTTGGTTTTCCCTAGTTAAGCCTGTTTTTAAGGGGTGGTAAGCAAAATGTTTTTCCTCTGCAACATATTATCCACAGATTTCTCAGGAGGATAGCAGAGGAAAAGCTGCTGCTGCCTTTTCTCTGCATCTATAGCGCAGTCCTTTTTTAATAAGCTGCTTATTTTCTTTCCACCTTGATATCGCTTTCTCCTTTCTTTCTGTCCCACTTATTCTCTCTTTTTTTCTTAAAGCTGCCATATTTCCAATTTTCCTTTTTTCCCCTCCTTTATCTCTTTTAAAATGCCTTTTTTCACTTACCCCTAATATTCTCCTTAATTTTTCTTTTAGTTTCTACCTCTCCTGCTTCCTTTACTTGCTTGTGATGCACTCATTTATAAATTTTCTCAATTTCTGTTGCTATATCACATCTCCTTCCTCTCTTGCCTTTCTTCTTATTTCTCATATTTCTACATTCGTTCTCTCCCGTGCTTCTCCTGTCTTCCTTTCCAGACCTTCCCTTTGCTCTCAGCTTGTTGGTAACAGCTTTTTGAGATTGATGAAGCTCAGCAAAACATGGCTGAGGCCGACCTCAATACTGTAAAATGCCTGAGTGCACTTTCCTAGCTCCTAAGAACCCAGTTGCTGGCTGTGTTTTGTGTGTATATGTGTGTGAGAGAGATTGACTGTGGGTTTCCTTTACTGGTCTGTAGCAAGTACAGCAAAAATGAGCTAGTTTAACTTTGCTGACAGTAGACATTTTCAAAGAAAGTCTGTGTTAAGTTGGAATTGGTTTTGCACCTGGATGTGATATATTTAGCTTTCTTAAAACGTCTTCCAAGAATAAATGTTTTCCCTCACTCTCCCTCCCTCTATCCATTTCCTGATTCATACACGATTCTTCAGTGAAATTTTGTTTGTGTCGCAGCTTGTTTATCTTCCTGTCATCATTTGTCTTACTTCCTTCAGCTTTTTTTCCATCTTCATCTGTTATTCTTTTCCTTTAAAAGTCACCCTTGATTCATATATTTGACTGCTGAGTCCTGAGAGATTTGGTACTAAAAATTGCCTTCAACCAGAGTGCACCCAGCTCCTGTTTGGACTGGATTAATTTATGTTAAGAGATATTAACTTTTCAGTCTAATTCAAAAAGACATGTCTGTGTCCTTTGCATAAAGAATTTTCTTCATCTCCTGTGTTCATATACAACTCATTTCTAATGGCTTATCCATTTTAGAGGCAAAACGTAATGCTGCTGCATTTGTAGGTAATGTTGCATTTCACTGGTGGAAGTATTGTGGCATTATCTTACCAATGTGTAAAGTTGGAATTAAGTGTTAACACACAAAGACCAGTTTTTACATCTCCTTGTCAAAATCATTTTCTGAATTTTACCCAGTGCTCCAACATGTTTTAACTAGCAGATTGCAGTTTATGTGGTATTGTGGTGTCACAATGTCAGATTTTCACAACACAATTAATGTAGACAATGGTAAAGATAAAATCACAATAGCTAATGAAATATGATGTGGTATAAGTGGTATCAAGAAATGGCTCTGAAATATGAAGTACTCAGTTTGTGCACAAGTCATCTAAAAATAGCTGTAAGTCAAGGGCGTGATGGTGGATTTAACAGGTCAATAAGTACAATAAGTAAGAGATCTCAGAAAACAGATAAGGAATAGAAAAGTAGCAGAGCAAGCAGACAGCCATTAATTAAATTAACAGTTAGTTAAAGCACTTAAGAATCGACAGTTAACCCCTCTCCAGTGCTTCAGTCAACTTTCTGAAAGCCCACCTTCACCTGTGTGAATGACTCGGGGGACATTTTCTCTTTTTTCAGACCATTCTCTGTAAATCCTAGAGATGATTGTGTAGGAAAATCCTAGCAGATCAGCAGTTTTTGAAATACTCAGACCAGTCCATCTGGCACCAACAATCATCTCATGCTCAAAGTCACTTACATCACCTTTTGTCCCCATGCAGATGCTTGGTTTGAAGTTCAGCAGGTCATCTTTGGCTGCTGACATGTGATTAATGATATACAAGCTGAACAGGTGTACCTAATGAAGTGGCTTGAAGTGTGATTTATTTTATGGTGGTTATGAACTGTAAAGTTGTTACAGTGAAATGTGTTGCTAATGTCATTTATTGCACTCCAGTATCAGGGTGAGGAAGTACTACATATTAGTAAATGTTACACCCTCTAAAACAATCATGGAGTTAACCCAGCATCTGTAATCATTCATTAATTATTAATGTAGAATATTGTCTGGACAGCATTAGTTAACTACAAAAATGTAGAAAATGTTTAAATAAACATAAATATTGGACGTAGTTGTTTTATCAAGTGTGAATACTCTTAACATATAAGAACACTGAGTTGTCAGACATTTTTTATCGGGAAAAAAATTAATACAAGAATGAAAAATCAAGGCAAACTGTGGGAGTCACAAGAAGTGTAGGTAAAAGTCCATTTAGGCCAGTCTCGTACACTGCAAGGCAAACAGTCCCATAAACAGGTCAGGGAAGTGCCTGTGTGGCAGTACTTTTATAGTAGGACATTGGACTGTTAACTAGATGTGTGATTGGCTACATTAATCAGTTTGTCTTCATGTTTGGTGTAATATTACACCGGGGGAACAAAAAGCCAGCACATTAAAATGGCTGAAGGGTGGAGTGGAGAACACTGATCATCTCATTACAGTGCACTTTTCTGCTGAGAAACCATGGGCCCTGATACTCATGTGGATGTGACACAGACCACCCAACTAAACATTGTTCCAGGCCAAACATCGCCCACCCGCTACACTCCAAAAATTCCTCAGAATTGGATTGAAGAACATAACAAAGAGCCGGAGGTGTTGACCTGGCCTGCAAACTCCCCAGATCCCAGTCCAATCAGGCATCCATAGACGCTCTGAAACAAGCCTGATCCACAGAGGCCACACCCTGCAACTGTCAGGACCAAAAGGATCCGCTGCCAACACCCCAGTGCCAGATTTCACAGCATACCCCAAGAGGTCCGTGTTCATGCCCCGATGGGTCCAAGCTGTTTTAGAGGCCTGATGAATCAGGCGCTGCAGCGTTCACAATCACTTTGTTGGAAGCATATAGGAAATTTTGGAGTAATATGTTAGACAGCTTTTTCCACCACCATCATCACACCACCAAATGATGGAATGTGTGTGGTTATGGTACATGGTGGGCTTACTAAAACACCTTTTGCTGGCTTTTCTTTTCTTTTTCTTTTGTTAGTGTCTGTACATCTCTGCTTTACTTCCCCAACTCCAGCTAAAAGCAGTACAGTGGTACTTTCCTGAGCCTTTCACTGAGTCATCCAGTCAGGGCTAACTCCAGTATGACTACTTAAAAGATAAATTACTAAGAAATGTAGACCAGTTCTCTCCACCCCCCCCTCCCCGTAACACTGCTGTTTTGCTTTTCTTCAAACGATAATTGATGTGCGCCCAAAGCAGACGACTGTTCTCTCTACTCGATCACAACTAGAAATCAGCATGCTGTCGTGCTATTTTTTGCTCAGGTTCTTCCTTATTATGAACCTTTCTGTTTCATAATGAGGCTATCTAACCCCTCCTTCTGGTGTTTGCTTAAGCTTCATCAAAACCATTAGGTCCTACACACACAGTCACAGTTGGTTTTTGTAAATTGCTGACAAAGAAATCACTTTAATTCTGCATCGAAGCATGCCAGCGGAAAAAAAAGAAAAGCGCAGGAATAACAACCAGACCCACACACAAACACTCATTAAGGAACATGCTAGATAAAGGCTCTTGTTCAAAGAGATACTTTTATGAACATGTCAAACAAAGGCACAAACAAACCTATGCGGTTTCCAGTATGTACAAAAGCAGTCTCATTGCACACGCAGTGTTCCATAAATCATACACACCCCATCACACAAACACAAGCACAATGCGGCTGAGTTACAGTAAAGGGACCGAGACTGAAAATCACTGCTTATTACTTTGTCTGTACTGTAGTCTGGCTGCCGGGCTCCCCTGAGGTTGCAGTAATTGACTTGTCCAGTCCCTCCTTTCAACACGTTTTTCTTCCTCCGCTTCTTCTGTCCAGTGTTTGCCAGAGGGACTGAGCTGACACACAAAAGATATTGGCCACATTGTCAAAACTTACAAGTGATCAAAACTCTGCCACTGTAATGAATCCTGCCACAGTGCCTACGTCAGTTTGGTTTCTAATATCCCAAATGGCCACTTCCCCTGCTCACAATAACGAATGGTAAATGTACGTCATTGTTCAAAAAAATCTTCCACTCCCCACACACAGAGTGTGTTGCACTTGACCTTATGCAAAAATTTTATTACTTTTTCTATTTGATGAGACCCATTGTTGCTCAAGAATAGCAAAATAGGTTATGAATCATGGGTTATGGCAAATGCCTACAGAAGTAAATGTCCCACCTTAATGTTAGGTGACTTACAGTTATAGAATTTAAGGCTGCTGGTTAAGAACTGCTTCTGGTCTTTAAAAAAAAAAAAGGTCAGATGTATAAGCACATATAGGTACAGAAAGGTTTTCAGTGTTAAGTCATCGACTTTTTTGTGGTCTACAGCTCAAATCTGAAACCGGTTTCTCTGGTTTTCAAGGTAGTTGTTCTCCCAGCTCTTAATCAAGCATCAACTTCTGGAGATGGCCACTTGAGGCTGGCTCTGAAAGTGTTGCAATCCTCTGACAGAAACACACAGAATGTAAAACTGAAGGATATAACACAAGTAGTAGTAATTTCAGTTATGCTGAACAGAGTATGATATGCAGATGTTCAATATGTTGCCAAACTCCAGAGGCAAGATGCTTTATTTCAAATGTAACTTTTATTTATTTATTCATTTATTTTTTTGCCAGGTCAACAAACCAGAGCAGTGATTATCTTAGCTGTTAGCCCTGGAGCTTTCAGCCCTGCTAGCTCATTCCGTTTATGTCAGCAAGGAAAACTTCTCACTAATGCACAAATTTCTTTGTCACATCTTAAGCCTCACTGTAATTTTCTTTCTTTCTGTCATCCTCCGTTGCTGACATGACTTCTCTTGCCTTGACAGGTCATATTTACACTCCAAAATTATACACTAAATGCATTTTGAGTCTGAATCTGGACAGATTCTCTCTCCTTCAGAGGTGGAGGTTATGAAATTCTTAAAATTAATATTAGTAGCTGTCAAGTTCATACTGAGGAGCAGTGTTCTGAGCTTTTCCTCCTCTGTCATTTTTACGAACATTTCTCTCTTAGGCACATTTTTTCAGCACTAAATAAATTAAACGGAGGCTCTGATTGCAGAATCAAATAAAAACAATGCAAATCTGATGCTTCCTTGGCACTAAAACGCATTTTGCACAAGTATAATATTAAAGTATCAGTGATGTTAGCTTGCAGTAGTTTAACTGGGATTTTTCTTTTTACACTGGCTTCAAGGATATGAGTTTTGTTTTTTATTTTTTTCCTTATAATTAATAAAGGCTAAACCAGGTGAAACCAGGTGTAACCTGTTAGTTTCTCTTGGTTTCACTAATTAAGCCAGTCGTGCACCATGCGATACTTGTAAACTGATTTAACAAGCAGTTTCCAGCATACATGGCAGCCCTCCAAATGAAGTAATTTTAAAATCAGGATCACCTGTCTTGTTTCAGTTCTGCTCACTGAAGTATACCAGATAGGTATGCTTTATATTACAAGTAGAATTGCTTTTTCCTGGTGTTGTGCCTCCATCAAGTTCCCATTTACTGTGCGTCTGGCCACTCTCAGTCTTTTCTTCTCAGGATATACATTACGGTGCAAAAGTCTTGAGCCACCCTTCTTTTAAAAAAAAAAAATTTCACTTCCAAGGAGCCAGACTTTCTTGTAATTAGTCTTGTGAAATAGTTTTCCAGGCTTCCTGAAGGTCTTTCAATGTTTTTCTTTTTTTGGATATTGGTTTTTGTTATGCCCCTCTGTAACACCTGCTCTTTGCAATGGCATGGAAAGAGTTTTCAGCTGCTGCCTTTGCTAATTGCTGATTGACTACCATTGTCAGGGGAATGGGTTTTTTTGTTTGGTTTTTGTTTTGTGTGTTTTTTTGTTTTTTTTATATCAATCCACTTAACATTGACCTATGATAATTCAACCATAAAAAAAGGCTCCTAGCTCAAGGGATGAACCAGTGTTTTGTCTGCACATAACAGACATCTAAATGCAAAGATGCATGTATTTATATATATATATATATATATATATATATATATATATATATATATATATAATAAAATATAATATACTTTCTGCTTTTACTTGTACCCAGCTATACAGAAGTACTCCCTGAGCAGGTGTACCTCTAGTTGAGAATCAGTGGTGGAGACGTGGATTGAAGTTTGCATAATTACTTCTTCACTGTGTTTTTCTTGGTGCTCGAGGCTTACCTTGTCTCAGGATTCGTTTTGCGTCTTTGATGAAGTTGGATTGTGAGATTTACTGTATCCCCTCCTAATAATGAGCTCAGTTGTCCTGGAAACTGAGATAATGTTTTTTCCTACAGGAAGGAAAGGGAACACAGTTTAAATTCAAATAACTTTGTTTCAAGTTTTGTGCATCTTTAATAGGCGCTGGTTGACAGCAGCAAGACCGAGCTCGGGGGCTATTTTACACTGCAATAATGCTCCTCTTTGTAATAAAACAGAATTCTAGGCCACAGTTTTACTCAGAGGACACAGAAGACACAAATGCCCTATATTTAATGGCTTTATTAATGCTTCTTGTTTTAATTATCTGCATTGTTTTGCATGTTGAACATGTTACATTATATACCAGGGCTTTTTTCTGAAGGTGTATTGGGTTGGCTGTCTTCTCTTAAAAATTAAATCAATAAATCACAGTGCCTTCCTGTTTTTAAATCTCACTGTCAAAAACACTGACAGGCTGTTTTGTTTCCAAGCTTTGCAACATGGTTTTAAGGGGTTTATCCAGAATAGTCTCATGATATAGTCCTCAGATGTGGCCCTTTGGTTGAGGCAGGTTTACAGTGTGATTATTCCTAAAGGAGAAGGCCTTATAGATGGTTTGAATCAAATGTGTTGTGTTGTTTGTTTTATTTTTAATTTCTTAAATTTGGTTTTATGCTCAAATTTTGAATATTCTTTAGCGGCCTTAAAGTTCTTTAAATAATAGAAATGAGGTAATAATTGGCCTTTTCCCATCATTCTGTGGGCAGCAGTAATCTGGTTTATGCTGTATGATAAAAGTGAAAGTTGGCTGCTTCATTGAGAAGTGAGAGGTGTGAAATCGGACACCTTCGTCTACAGCTCACTGTGGCTGCTCCTTCCTGTTCCATTACTGCCTATAAAGTTCAAACTGAGCAGCTTTCCCAAAAAAAAGCAGGAAATGAGCATCGCTATGTTTTGTATGTTAGCTATAGATCCGAAATTCACTGGCAGAAACTTTGCATTTCCTGTGATTACTTAATGATAAAAGCCGTATTGTGTATTGCCATCATGTCTCATTAGAAAAAAAGGTTCACTTTGCATTATCAGTAACTTAATTACAGCATTTTTCCTGGGAATATCACCAGAGACACCCAGTTTTTTCATTCTGCAAATACATGAATTTTGCAGTATTTTAATTAGAGGATCAATTGCATCATTCACAATAAATAGCTACTTAACGGATAGCATTTAGATGTAAATCTTAAAGACTGCAATACACTATGCACGCTGTTTGTATTTCTGTGCTACTCAAGTGGCTTACGCTTCCGACTCCCCTCTCCCTTCAGGTCTGCTTTTTAATCTCTAATGATGATTAATGTAGGCTATGTGCTTATTGGCACCACTGTGTTATTGGCATTCTGACAGGGCTGTTAAGATGGATAACTGTGCAAGTATGTGTATATATGTGTAAGTGTGTGAGCACCAGCAGTAGAGCTGTGAAATCAATTGATGCGTTTGTCTGGTCAATAAAGAAAATGGATTTGTAAAAGAGGCTGGAAAACAATTAAATTTAGCCTCTGATTTTTCTGTTTGTTGAATCTTTTTTAAGTGTGCCAAAACAACAGAAAATGCTCTACTTCGTGCATGGAGAAAATTCTCGTTTTACAAGCCTGTTCTACTTTTTCTGTGTGCAGGAGATGGTCCGCCGTGGGGAGATCCTGGACGACAGCATGGAGGATGAGTTTCACCTTCGCCGCCTGGATGCCGGGCTCTTTGTTCTTCAGCTGATCTGCTACATTATGGTGGAGATCAGCAACTCGGGAATCTCACAGGTACTCACGCACAAATACTGCTTACAAAGCTGGCTTACCAATTTTCTTTCAAATGAATTGTTCTTGAGACATCTGATAAAACAAACTATGAAAACAGAAGGGAGTCAAATTACTTTTAGTGGGTGCAACTGTTCAGTGTTACGTTATGCTTAAAATTTCCAGGCTACTTTTGAACTTATGTGACTTGCCTGTGTCACTGTAAGTAGTGCTGTGCCACAACTATTACACTATAATGCTGCTGCTGGCACCTTGTGGCAATAGATTCACACTTCGAATTAGGTAGTCTGTCATCAATGACAGTAACTCCTTGGAAAACAAGGATGGAAAATATCCTTAATTTTCTTAGGTTTAATAAATAAATGCTACTTTCTGCAAGCTGTAATCACATATAAAACATTGTTCAGTATTTCTTTTTCTATATTAACAGAAATGTTGTTATTGTAAATTTCAGTGAAATATTGTGATAAAATGTTTAGGCTTTATTGCCCATCTTTAGTGTTCAACATTGCCTTAAGCCTGGTAGGCCACTGAAGACTGGGTAGGCAGAGTTAGCTTTGTTGTTGTTTGAGGTTGAGAGTTGCTCAAAAAGGGAAACCAGTGAGGGTGTTTTGAGCTCATTCATAAGAATAAAAATATGGAGCTGTAACTGAGCTTAAAGGAGAAGCTTTTAAGCTAAGCTAACTAGCATTTCAAGTAGAAAGCATCTTGCTAACTAGGATGTTACGTTATTACCACTTACAGTCATTGTTGGCACCTTCCATTGTGTTTGTCCCACAATATAGAAGGTTCTGGTTTTATCTTGCAATGTCATAATGGAAGCTTTTGCATCTCTGAATAAAATGCTGACCAAATAATAAGACAATCTTTTTTAAACCACCAACAATATACAGCATTAGAAAACAAGAATTCTATTTTGACCTTTTTTTTGTTTGTTTGTTTGTTTGTTTTGATCTGCCTTCAGCTTCAACAGAGGGTCCAACAAATTCTCAACCTAAGAGGAGGCTCTGTCAAAGTAGTGCGGCACGTCATGAGAGGTGAGTAACTTTATCTTCTGTTATCAATATCAGTATTAACTCTGCATAACATTGTGCCCGGGCCGTACCCTTCTCCCTGTCTTATCTACAGGTGGATCTGGCACTTTGCCCAAAAGCATAAATTCCTCACCTATCCTTTTATCAAGCATAAAAGTAGAAAAAAAAGTGTGTATTTTGAAAGGGCAAAGTGGTGCCTTCAAAAGCTGCTCTTACACCCACAGCGATTCATATTACTTTCAGAAGTGCATTTTATTGACAAAATTTGTAAAATCCTGTTTCCAAGTGCTTCTCAGCCTGGCAAGGAAACAGCATTTCAGGGGAAAATGTTGGTATAATTGCTGTTCTTTGGCTCTGGTTGTTGTTTGATAGCAAGCCTGTGCTGTTTGCTTGCCAAAGTGGTTAGGTTGGAATATAATAAAATACTGCAAATAATGTCATATGTGCCTGTTCCCTCGAGCAAAGAGGTATGCCTGGCCAGACTTGCTTGTCAGGCCTTTGTTTAGTACATTCTTCTTTTGCATGTATTCATTTGTAGTAGCACAGGTCACACTTGAGAACTGCTGTTGAGAGGGGTGTAGGTTAATTAGACTCTCCTGAAAATTATGATATGTAAAATTCAAATGGAAAGATAAAGAGATTGCAGCAGTAAATAAACACAAGAAACCAGGCAGAAGTTAACTTAATTGATTTGTATTACCTGTTTACAGATGGTAAAACAGTATGATGAAATGCGGCCTGGCGTGCAAATCTGCAGCGATCATATTGTCACTGAGTCAAGCAGAGACTCTGTGTCTGTCCTTTACTCTTTTTTCACTTAGCCACAGATTTCTTCTTGTGCTATATTTGTTTTCTGCTGTCAAAGACCTGGAAGGTTGTGTTATTTCCTTTGTGGTGCGACATCCATCCTTCCTGTATCATTGTCGGATAAAGCTCGAGGATGGGGCTCCGTTCACACACCCTCCAGCTCTCTGTGGCATGTAACGCTGTAGATAGAGCCATCCGTCACACATGGCACTGCCAGCAAGTGTGGCATTTCTCCAGTCCACCGTGTGAATGTGTAAGCATGCAGGAATTTGTATCCTAAATGTGGCAGTGTGGCTATTTTATTTTCATCTGCATACACGTACACCTTGCTTGTCAGCACTACAATTTTGCTTACTTACAGGATTTTTGTATGTGTTTGTCATTAGCATGTCCCCATATTTATGTGTACACACATGTCCTTGCTTGCTTTTATGTGCATATTGTTTACATATTAACAAACCTTTGAGAGGAAATCCATGCAGATGTTTACTTCATTTGTGTTTCGGTCTGCATTTTGTATCCATGCCTGCCCTTGAATGTTTTCTACATATTAATGTGCATGTTGGGTTTCCTTGCATGATCTTGATGCAACATTTTTTTCCCATAAACTGTGTTGTGTTTGTGTTCAGTAACTAACTGTGTGTCTGCATACATATTAGCTTAGAGCTGTTGCATCTGTCTATCATAATGCATCTGTGCATGTGTGGCTCGAAGTACGTGACCTCACCCTTTCCATTAGGCCACAGTGTGTGTGGAGCCCTCTCTCATTTCAAGTGCCCCACCCGGTCAGTGTGAAACCACAGGAAAAGGCTAAGCACACGCATGTAAAAAACTGTTATGTGTAATATACACTAGCAAAGTAATATAAAACATCCAACTTACACAGACTTTCTCTGAAAATATCTAAGATGTAGTCATAGATTAAATTAATACTTTGATTTGCATTTGTTAGATATACTGGTAAAACTGGGTCATGACAAAAAAAACTGAAAAGCATTTGCAGTAGTTATTTTCCAAAGCAGATACTCTGCTAAATGTTGTCATGGTATCCAAATTATAGAGCGCCTTTGCAGTATCTTTTTTGTTGTTGTTGTTGTTTGTTCATTAAAAGACCAACTACATGATGACTTTTCATACATTTGAAAACGTCAAAGGGGATAGATTTCCCCACTATAGGCATATTCTCTACCAACTGTTCTTTGTGCCGCAGGATCACAGTGGCTTCAGACCGGTATAGCAGTGTTTTAAATGACTTATGGCGCTCCAGCTGCAGCTGTAATCACACTGAAAGTCCTACAGCGTGTCCCTATCCTTGGCTGCCGTTGCAGAGACTGCTCCTGGAAATGATTCTCCTTGTATTCATGGCAGATCCGTCCCAGTCACTGACCTGAGTAATGGCGATGCTCACTACTGTATTGTCCTCTGCCGTGTTGCCGTGGTGACAGAAGGAGAGGCTACCAGCATGCCAGAGAAAAGGTTCTGCAGAGAGTTGAAGAGTCACAGAATCTCTGACCTCTCTGTCTGTGTGGCTGACTGCAACACCATTTATAGACATGGAGACACTGGCACTCGGTCACAATGACAGGCTGGCAGTAATAGAGGCCATAGATGATCATGTTTTTGTTGAGTTGCCCCTCACCTGCTTTTCTCAGTCACCCTTAAAATTCTGTCATTTAAAGTATCATTGGCATCCAGAACTCTGTGGGTCAAATTAAAATCCCGGTTCTGCCGTTCAAGGCTGTTATCTTTGCACTGTGGACAAATCTATATCATCCATATCTTCAGATACTAGCCCAACTTTACCCTTTCTTAACTTTCCACCTGGTGCTGTGGTCTGCCATAACCTAGCCCTTCTCAGAATGCCCAATGATGGATTAACCTCTGTAGTCTCGAGTGGATTACTGTCATACTGTGTATCCTGTGACCTGACCTGAACTCAAAACTTGTATCTCTAGAAGCACTTCCCATACTGTTTTAGTCTGCCTTCCTTCCAGCTTCTGTCTAATGTTGCTCCTAATTTACATGCATGCCTGCAAGACCTAATTTTTAAACTGTTCTTTTATGAAATATGTTTTGAAATGCTTCATCAGATTGCCTCTAATTAATTTATTTAAAACCAGTTTATTTCTCCACTGATTTCTGCTGTGTTTTATTTAACTTGGTCAGTCAGTGTTGCAGTATTTTTATCACTAGCAAGGAGCAGTGGACAAATGTGCAGGTAGCAGCTAGTCATTTTCCCTTGATAATCTCTTTGAACATAGGATGTCTCAAATTAGTATGTTTCTACTGTAATCTCACTGTGTCATATTCATATTTACTCAACATTTACAGTGGGGGAAAATAATTATTTGATCCCCTGCTGAATTTGTACGTTTGTTTGCTTACAGAAAAATGAAGTTTTTCATTTTTGTGGTATTTTCATTTTAATGGAGAGAGACAGAATATCAACCAAAGATACAGAAAAACACACATGACATAAAAGTTACAGATTTATTTGCATGTCATTGAGTGAAATAACTATCTGATCCCCTACAAACTAGCCAGAATTCTGCCTCCCACAGATTGGCTGTGCGCCCATGTGACACACAAACTACAGTCAGTAAACCAATCACTTACAGATACTCATGATCTCAACTCATTGTGTATAAAGCACACTGTCCACAGAATCCATTTCTTCCATTCCAAACTCTCCACCACCATGAGCAAAACCAAAGAGCCATCAAAGGTCATCAGGGACAAGACTGCAGACCTGCACAAGGCTGAAATGGCTACAAGACCATCAGCAAGAAGCATGGTGGGAAGATGACAACTGTTGTTCGATTATTCAGAAATGGAAGAAATATAAAATGACCATCAATTCCCTTTGGTTGAGGAAGGTGGTGGATCAGCCTAAAACTACATGGGAGGAGCTTGTTAATGATCTGAAGGTAGCTGGTACCATAGTCACCAAAAATGCCATTGGTAGCTCACTACGCTGTAATGGATTGAAATTTTGCAGCGTTTGCAAGTTCCCCCTGCCAGTGACCGTCCATATGATTCAGAGAAGTCTTAAGGGGGAAAGTGCTGTGGTCAGATGAAACCAAGATCAAGCTGTTTGACATCAACTCAACCTGCTGTGTTTGGAGGAAGAGAAATGCTGAGTATGACCCAAAGAACATCATCCACACCGTCAATCATGGAGGTGGAAACTTTATGCTTCTGTGCTGTTTTTCTGCTAAGGGTACAGGAAACGTCTTACCGCTGCGCTTACCAACGAGTTTCTCCGCTAAGTTCTAAGTCCCGTTTTGCTTGGGGATTAAATACTTTCACTCAATGACATGCAAATCAATTTATAACCTTTACGTAATGTGTTTGTGGCTTTTTGGTTGATAATCTGTCTCTCCATTTAAATTAAACTACCATAAAACTTACAAATTCAGCAGGGAATCAAATAATTATTTTCCCCACTGTAGGCAAATATCGTTATGTTATCAGGCTGTGTTTCAGCATGTAAGAAAAGGCAAGAGTTGAGCGTCAGCAGAAATGTGGGTTTAAGTATTTAAGTTTGTCAGCTTAGTATCTTAAAGAGCCAGTTATTTTCTTAAAACAGGTTTTAATCATTTTAGCGATTTATATTGTGTATATTAGTTATCACTCTACAAGATACACTGTGAAGAACAAACAATTAAGCATTTTTCAAAAACCTCCAACCGCCGTTTAGAAGCAAAAATAAAATTTTGGCATGAATTTGTTAGTTAAAGCTGTCAATAAATGTCAGACTCAACTTTACAATATGCACAAAGTTTGACATTTTTGGTTTGTTTACTTTCAGGTTTACTTTCATCTTATTGAAACAAGCAGTGAACTGAAAAATTAAGCCAACATGGAAGTGCCAAAAACTGAAGCTCTTCGACTTGCTGGATATAATTGTTATAATGGCCAAATTCACAGCTAATTATCCCCCTTCATAACAACTGTGCAGAGGGCTTAAAATTCTGCTTTTACTGAGAGTCTACTCGGCTCTGCCTGTGCTGCACTGTGCTATATCTTAAAGTGTTATAAAAGCCTTCTCGGACTGAAGCATGGTGTTAAAATCACATGCCTTATTTTCATTCTTTTAGAAATCCTCAATGTTTAATATGTATTTTGATCTACAAAAACTGCCATTACTTTCCAAGCTAGATGAGTAGCATTACAAAGTTACTATTCCTAATGAAAAAGAATGCCACGCTGCGCCGCATGTAGGCGTAATTTGTAGTTGAAAGCCATGCCCTCAATTTTCTCCCTCAAGCAGTCTAGATGCCCTCGAATTGTGAGTGAAGATCACTTTAAGAACCATGAAACATGGTAACTATTAATGCTCTCCTGTGAGGCAGAGCAACCTCTCTGCTATGGCGACTGATGCCCCTAAAAGTGAAATAGCAGTCACTTCCCTGATCATGGGGGAACGTTGACAATTTGCCAGTTCAGTCAGGTCAGCAATCTCTGAGTGTTCAGTGTTCTTCAATTAAGACCGATCCAGCTACTCGCATGGATAAAGACTCGTGGGTTCCAGCCGTACAGTGGCCAGCGGTTGTGCTAGAGCCAGTAATTATGTTTATGTTAGAACATGAAATTGACATTGATTGTTAAATTGATGGGTCCAAATTCTTAACTCTTAACAGCTGATAAGAGAAAGTGTCGCTCTTTACAATAACCCCTCTTCCTCTTGATTGGCACTGAGGAGCAGTTTCCACATAGACACTAACGAAAGACACCCACTCTCACCCCCTCATGATCATCCTGATTTTGATGTACTTTGAGTAATTTGGGTTTAATTTGAAAAGTTTAAACAGATTACATTTTTGCCTTACTGTAGGGTCTAGCTATTGGCACCAAGACAGTTCCAACCATTTAATGTACCTATCTGTGACTGTCTGGTTAATTGTAGAGCTGGCGTCCTGAATGTTTGTGCTGCATTTGTTTTCTGTCAAGTAAAATTTTAATATTTTATTTGCATTCTACTTGGAACTGTCTAGCAGTTATCTTCGACTCTGAGAACCACTCACACAGATTATAAATACAACTCTCTAACCATGCTTGTTAATGCCAGTTTTGAGTCCTAAAAATCAGTGTGGCGATGCCCAAAATAGTCAAATCTAGACTTTAAAAGTGAACTTCACAAACTGTTGGGTGACTTCATATTGGTGACCTCCATCTTTTTATACAGTCTGTGAACAGAAATAATGGGCAGAACTATGAAAAAAATACAAAATAGGTTCTAATAAAACCAGAATTAACACAATAATAATTTTGCCAGTTCCTCCCAAACCTCTATCGACAAGTAATATTCTTTTACAGTGTCTCTGAGGTTCCTTCTCAGACCTATTACATCTGTCACTATCCTTTATGTACAATCTAATAACATAAAAACATCCCTCCACCCTCAAAAGCAAAATCTATTGTGTCTTTGGCAGCCATTCTTCATCCTCCTAAACCCTGCGGGCTCTTGTCAGGAAAGCCCCCCTTCATTCCCTTCTCTCTGAAGTGTCTCCCAGAGAAAAATAGTCTTTTTTTTTTTTCTCCCATCTTTCTGTCTCGACATCCCTGGATTTAATGGGTAATCCCTGCCTCAGAGGCCGGGTGAGAAAGACTCCGGATGCACAGGCTGCGCCGGGGCTGCGGCAGCTGCAACTTTCTGCACATTAGACTCACAAATCGACCGTCGCGCTGTCTCAAAGGGCTCGTGTGAGAGGTAGACGGTAAAGAAAACAGTCAAATGTAGAGCAGTGCACACTTAAGTACAAGCACTGCACAATACACCTGGACCAGTTTTTGAGGAAACGGGGTAGATTTTAGTGCAGCCACTACTGTGGGACATTTTTTTTTCCCCCACCACAGGAAAGATCCTATAATCTGACTCTTTGTTGAAAAGTGATGTACAGACTGGAGAATGTCTAGACTAGAGTGAAAGGCTATTTAATAAAACTAGCTTTTTAAAGCCTTCAGCTTAGTCCTTTTAGAATACAGAGAAGAGCTCCATTTGACTCTCAGTACAATAAGCTCGCCTGGAAACAGCTTCTTCCCTCCTGAAGTTACAGCATCTCTGCACTGTGCGGCTTTCTAATTATTCAGCATTTTAAGTGGAGGAAGCAGGACTCATTGCCAGAAAATTTTAACTGAGGAATTGCCCCGGGGCCCTTGATGGTCAGTTTCTCAAATCAGCTTGCATGCCTCATTCAAAGTATATTTGTATACCATCAGTTTTCAATAAATGAACACAAAGTAAACCTGAAGTGAGTGCTGTATCAGGACCCGAGCACTGGTTGGTTTCTAGAGGTTATGGGCAAATTAGAGAAAGGACGGGGGGGGGGGCAGCTGATGCCCGCTTCACCCATCTAATACATTTTTGCTTTTCTATGAATATCTTTGAATTTTTGGGGCTGTTTATTGAACTAAAACGAACAATTTCAAAAGGATAATTGAAACTCCATTACTCTAAATTTACATCAGAAGCATTCATAAATAATGAATCATATAATCATCTGCTGTGGCCGTTAAATAAAATGAAATATAAAGCTTATTTGTGGTCCTTATATCCACTGTGTTTGATGGATAGTTATTGGGTGCCAGATTCAAAATCCAAAGAGAATGGGAGGTTATTTAAATATTAAAAGATAACAGTGCATGTTTTAAATGTTCCTGCAGGAGTAAATAAACACTTTGTGCACTCACTTTTTACTTTTTTGTGCTTAAGTAACTGAGGCTCATTCCAAACTTGTCAGGAAAATTCGTAAACCTGAAGTGTACCTTGTTTTCCTTCCCTCATTAATCTTCCGCTCAGTGCCGGAGGAGGGCCAATCCTGTCAATTTCTGGCTTCAAGGATGTTCTGTTTAACCTCAAAAGTCAAAAGGCCCACGCCTGTGCTGTCAAGCCAACTAATCCTCTGATTTTTCTTTGTCTATTGCAGAGTACGCCGAAAGCATTGGAGATGGAAAGAGTGACGAGTTCAAAGAGGCCGAGCGGAAGAGGATCATGGACCTTGTAGACAACTTTTAAGCTAACTTTTTCAAACACACGCTTTCTGACCCTCAAACCTCAGAGAACATCAACATCGATGGTTAAATGAAAAGAAACAGCTAAAAATGTTAAATTTGGAGGGGTTAAAAAAAGGACACGCCTATGAGGAACAATTTAAAATTATAGCCCTAAGTTACCTTTTTTTTTTTAAATTCCTTTTTTGTTTAACAAACACAGTCCTGTATGTGTCAGAGAATTAGTTCGGTTCCAATGAAGACACTCACTGCAGACACAGTGGGAGTTGAGCTTGGAGAGCAGAAAATTGTATCTTGACTGAAACAGCCAGCCAGCATGAGATGTACTTGCAGCAACAGTGCTGTTTATTTTCTGTACTATGATGTTGAACACTGCAGGATAATTGTGGACACAGATCTCAATATTCCACCCCCACCCCCAAACTTTTTACCTGGCTAGTTTTCTTCTGTTTGTTTTTGTTTTGTTTGGGGGGTTTTTTTTGGGGGGGGGCGATTTAGGTGTAAAATATTTTCTAATAAAACATTTGGTAATGGAATTCTGATGGCATGTTTGATTTGTTTGATTAATGTCATGTTTTGCAGAGTGGGATTGACACAGCCAGCTGATAACCGTCTGTGCACATGAATCACATTACGCCTCCATTTGGTTACTGTTGCACGAACGCACAGATGGAGACAGCAAGCTTATATCTGCAGCCTCACTCACAATATGAGAATTCTTGCAGGAAGGCAGACCTGCTTCTTTTTTACTTGTCTAAAGCCTCCCACGGATGGATCGCAGCAGCCTCCCGGAGCTCTCAGCCCACTGCTGTTTTTCTTTGACGCTGATGTTCACGCACATCAGTGCGGAGGTGGATTACAGTACAGCTGTATACACAAACAGGCCTGCTGCATTATTGTCTCTGTCTTGTCCGCCAGGCTACATCTTTGCTTAGGAGAGAAAAGAAAACATTATCAGTTACTTGTTAACTGAGCGCAAATATCAGTGTTAGCCTCACCCTATTACTCTGTCGCTATTTTCTATTATTCATAAGAGTAGTTTCTACATATTCAAACAGCTCGACAATTATCAGCAAACAATATTTTCTGTGTGGTTTGACTCGCAAGCTTTCTGCAAGCTAAAGGTACAGTTGCTATTTTTGGGAGTGTTAACATGTATTAACTTTGCTCTCTGGGATAAAGAGGATGGGAGAGCAAGACAAATAATAAATAAAAGGTAAAGAATAGTCAGCAAGTCACAGGTGATAGAAAATTTAATGCTTGGATATATCAAAATTCAATGCAATTTTTTAGTGTCTGAAGGCATCATACTGTAAAATGTCTGAATTGTAATAACTTTGTGTTATTGAGAAATTGAGTGATTTGATTTAAGCCGAGGATGCTTAAATCTAAAATTCCCGTCATACTAACTTTATACTGGGCGGGTGTTGGGAAGCAGATGTTATAGCGTCTTACATCTTGTTGAATTCAGTTGGTTAAATCCACAAAAGGCAGTGAGCCTCAGAGCCAGCAGCAGGTCAGCTGACCAGAACTTACCCATGAAGAAGACATCTGCTGAAACAACTCACAATACAGATTATTATGTGACGTATTTCTATGCAAGTCTTCTGTCTGCTGCCCTGCTACACTAGGTTAATCCCACCCACCTAACAACACCCCCCCACCCCTTTCAGCCCTTGCATATTCTGCTATAATGCCAGTTTTCTTCTATTTCTAATACATCAAAAGCGACCCAGAGCTTGAACAGAACAAGACCTAGCTAGCGTTGTTATGGAAGATTTCTATGACTGTTGAGAAAACTGCAGCTCAATGTTTTTGCCCTGAATTCCTCAAAATAAAGTGACATGAAAAAAAATGTATGGAGAATAAAGTCAGAGCTGAGTTTTTGTTCCCTATCTTAAAGGTGAATTCTTTCTATAAAGTATTTCTTTACACCAGAGTTACCAAAAAAACTTGAGTTAAAATTGAATCTTTTGTAAATAATTTAAATTGAAAATAGTACAAGGACAACAAATCAAATGTTAAAACTGAAAGAAAATCTCTGATGCTGGATTTCAGGCAGTTTAGCACCCAGACTCTTAACCACAGCCATGCTGCTGGAGCATGCTTTAGCATTCCACAGGTGTGTGAGTTGTGCTCTGGATGGGCGTTCTCTAATAGCCTGGGGTTATAAAAAAGAGATTTCCACAACAAATTTTACATTGTGATTGCTCAAACCATAGGGTATTTTTCTTAAATGATCTCAGCCTCGGAGTCTCTCCATCTCGTATATACACTGCTCAAAAAAATAAAGGGAACACTCAAATAACACATCCTAGATCTGAATGAATGAAATATTCTCACTGAATACTTTGTTCTGTACAAAGCTGAATGTGCTGACAACAAAAATCACACAAAAATTGTTCTGATCACCAACTCTTTCAAATTTAAAATGAGCATATTGTCAAAAAAATTATTTGATAAGTAGTCTATGTATTACATAGGTTTAAATGATCTAAATCAATATATCACTTATTTAGTGCATTATGTCCTCTGCAGAGCCCTGACCATGATTGCTAACAGGAAGCAGCAGTGGTGGGAGGGACCGGGTGGGATTCTCACTGACAGCTGCCACATCTGCTGCATTTCCTAAGTGCCTTTACAAAGTCTAATATCACTCAGTAACAAGATGGGTAGAGCGGCAGGGCGTCGTTTGCATACTGTATTGGCAGAGAAGGCCCGGCCCCATGCATCTCCTATCAGTGATTATGACTGCAGCGTGTTTAACAGCGGTCGTACAGCAATTTCACAGCCGAGGGGAGGGAGAATAATTGTATTTTCCGAATGACTGAGTGCAAACACTGTGCGCCCTGTGCTTTTGGGCTTTTCTCTTTTTAGTAGGGGAAAAGAAGGTATTCTGTTATTGAGAGTGAGCTGAGGGATAGTTAAAGTTTGCAAAACAGATATCTTAATGCTATGATATATATTCCAGATCCTGAAATGTGAGCTCAAAAGTAATATAACTATGTCTAAAACTAATGTGTGATGCCGTATGTAACTCCATAATTATTGTCCACAGTCTTTTGCTTTATAATCAAATACCAGCAAAACTGATTAGTGTTTGGTGCTCATCAGCAAGTTGTGTTAGCACATCTTTGTGGAGCATTTAAATACTCAAATATGAGGGGCGATATAAAATGCCAAGTTGTGCCACAGCTTGTGATCACTTCCTCAAAAGTCAGCAATTCTCCTAGCAAAGTGTCCGCTATTCCATCTCAATTAAATAATCTAGGGCTGAAATTTTGCTATTATAAAAGCGGTTGTATTCTGACCCTCAGTAAACGTAGCAAAAAATGAAAAAAGCACACTGAAAGCAGCATGATAAGGGGAAAAGATGGTAACAATCTGTGTCCATTGCCAGGTGAAATCACTGCTTGTGGCTTTGCTAAACACATCTAGCAGGCTGCTAGTTGTCATATTCAGTCATGAGCTTGCTCATATAGACAGCAGACACTGAGTAAGCATAATGGTGCTGACATGGAAAGAGGCAGGCTGGCTGTTTAACACCCTCTACCTATAGTAATGACTGTCTAAGGCAAAGGAAGAGACGGCAAGAAACCTGAAGCAGACAGGTAAGAGTTGGTCTAATGACAGCCACCCCTTATTGGTTTTGAATTTGATTTGTGGGCACTGTGAAACCAAATGGCCTTAACTGACCGAACAGCATTGGTGGGATGCATGCAGACAGCAGGAGTGTATACAGCTCAAACGGATTTTTCCTTAAGTTCTCAGCATCATCAACTTTGCCTTACATCCTCATTAGCAGCCTAGTTCCCATACGTAAAGCTACCAGCACTAAAACTCACAGGCTTGTAAAAAGTTAATTGCTCCTATAGTCCAACTGCCGCTCTGCACCAACACTCAGCACAGGGGGCTGAGCTCTGTTACTGCATAAGATGTTTCCACCAGAGTATCCACTCCACTCCCCACTGTGAAAATAGTATTTTACTGAGGCCTGGCAAAGTGGCACTACCACACATGCAACTATAAGTGTGTCATAATGACACCCTCGTAAAGTGACCACCAGGTATCACAACTAGGATAATAAGCAAAACATCAAGTATGGCATCCTCCTTTCCATTCTGCACCCTTTGCATTGTTTTCCCTAAAAAGCAATTGCTTTTTCATGTTTTATGGGAAGCAGTGTTTTAGGCTGAACCTATGAATAAATCAATTGAATACCCCCCCTTTTTGTCAAAGAAATTAGAGATGCCGTTTATGTCTTCATTTGATTGTTAACCAGTGTTTTAACATCAGGATTTGGGTTACAGCTAGGTCTCTGGCTCAGTTTTAAAAAAAAAAGAGCTACAAATGAGGTGAAAAATCTCCATTAAAAAAAAAACAAAAAAATCAGGCAGCAGATCAACAGAAGAGCACTGCAGAGAACTCTAGTAGAATTATTAGAGGTCTGTGGGTGAGTTATGCACTTGCTTGTGTCTCTGTTCAATGATCTACAGGCATCTATGATAGAGGGAAAAATGATAGAATGGTGGTAATGGACAGGAAGCACTTGAAAAATATACCCTTTAGAAAATTACTATGAAAAATTGTTTCCTGCCTCAAAAACAAAGAATGCTTAGCTTTCACAAGGTCGCTGGAAGAAAACACTGGACAAATTATGTTGAACTTGCAATATTTGATAGAGAGCACAATGTTACTGCGTACTGACCTAAGACTGGAGGGGAAGCTTCCTATTTTATTGTCTTGGAATCTAAATAGCTTGTAGTTAAAAACACAATATGTGGCAACTTGATTCATTATTTCAGCTGTGCTTTGTGTGAAACAGAGGTCGACCCACTACTGGAAAAAAACACATCTATAGATCTTCACTTGAGTAATTTAAAGTTATGATCTTGATAGAAATGTTAAGCAAAATGTAATAAATATTTATAAACTACATATGTTTCTTCAAAGCAAACATAATTATTTTGTATGATTTTTGAAGCATTTAAGGCAAAAATTCAGTAAGCAGCATAAAAACTACCATGTATGTTTATATATATTTTTAAAAAATATATTTTGTCTAACAAGGTGGACAAAAATGATGCCCTTGGCTATGCTGTCCTATATTGAGAAAGGTCCTCAGGCTGAGTAAAGATTGCACAAGCATTCCATAAAATCCAGAAGACTATATCATAGTGCGGTTTGTCAGTGGGAATTTTCTCTCTGTTCATGCGATGAGTACTGTGGCTGCATTTCAGCACCATGGACAGCTAAGCAGCACACAGGCAGCGTACCCCTGACATCAGTCCTTTCACTCCAGCTCCAAACCAGGGGTGAAGCTCGTTGCTGTGGCTCTGGTAGTCTAAACAACCGTGAATCAGTCAGCAGACTGTAAGCTGCTCCAAAGGAAACATTTGTTTGCGGCCATTCAAATGCAGAGCAGGAGTAATGCTACTGTACTTCAGACTAGTTGGGCTGCTGATTAGATGCAAACGGTGAGCTATGAGACCCTAAAAGCTGCAGCAAAGTTGGATGCACAGGAAACACTCGTTTGATCCAGTTTACTGTAGACAGAAAAAGCAGTTCCCCATGCGTGGTTGTAAAGCTCAGTTATTTGAGAGTTTAACACTGTTTTAAACTGCGGTATGGATTTAATCTCGGTGATGAAACAACCCACTGGTTATCATTACACTTAAATAAAACCTGTCTGTTTTCAGCTTTTTCCCTCTCTGCTAGCAAACACTTTGGAGAACTCCCTTGTATGCTTGTCTGGTGAAAAACGGCGTCTTTCTGACTATATTAAGTCATATTATTAAAACATAATACTAAAATACTAATTACTGTGAATACTAACATATTGTGGGTTTTTCAGCCTTTTATTGTTCACGTGCGGTTTCATAAAAGTGGATTTCGTTAATGAAAAATTTGGCGTCATTAAGTTTACTGAATGTTTGCAATATCACTCCTCTCGTAATTGATATTCCCCACTGCAAGACGCGGCACTTTCTAATGGGGGGAAGTCTCCTCCGCCGCATGTAGAACCGAGCGAGCGGAAGCAGAGCCACGTTCACTCAGTCAGTCAGTCAGTCAGCTGGCATAGAAGGAGGCTGCAGCGACTTATTCCTTATTTCTCGCAGGTATCCCACTGCCTTCATCGCCAGAACAATCCTTCTGGATTAAACAAGAACAAAAGAAAGAGAGAAATAAGAAAAAAATTCGACGTGCACTCCACTCGATGTGAAAAAAGAGGGGGAAAGAGCGTAAGATAAAAACAGAAGCGAAATGGGAGCGTTCAGGGTGCTGTTGGGGAGTTTACATTATATGGGACTCTACATGCAACTTAGTGTCTCCACGAGGCAAGCTGGACACGGCGAGATAGAAAACCACATCTCTGGGAACGGTAGGTTTAAGCTCCTCTTTAGACTTCTCTTTTATGAGGTGGCATGGAAAGTGGCTGTGGAGAAGATGGCAAAGGTGATTCCATCTGCATATGCAGAGGAAGAATTAAACAAAGAGCAGTGCACAGGCTTGAGGCTGGTGCTGATGGTGTGTCAAGTAATGCAAATGTGTGTGTTTTGGTGACTCAAAGTCCTTATGGTTTTTTTGTTTGTTTTTTTTGCTTTCATGCAAAAAATGGAAAACAAAAAAGTGCTCATCACCCAGCCAGAAAACAAGCTTTGTAATTTAAATTTAGACCATTTTCAGTTAAATCTGATTCATGTTATCACCATTTTTAATGAGTTCCGATCTTGTGATGCATGGCGAGCCAGCCAGCCCTCATGACTGGCTTGATTTTATTTTCTCTAAGAGCTGCGGCTTTCCACCAGTTCTGCTCATCCTCCTGTCTCCTGATCAGTGGGTGATTCATCTGGCCAGAGCAGAGGTGATGCCAGCTGACAGATGGATGTTAATATTCTCTTGTCTTATTCCAATAAAATCTTTACTGAACAACCTTTGATCCAGTTCAGCTCAACCCCCTTCCCCTCATCAGGAGCTTTCCTAAATGGCCTCCAGGGTTTACGCTTGGTTACGTCATAAAGTCTAACACACAGTGAATGCCACAGCTCTCTAGTTTGTCCTGGTAACTTTGGCTGAGCCTGCCAGTCTCCACAGGTGTCATGCTGCCAGCTTGGCAGATGTGCTGGCAGTCCTATGTTTGTCTGGGTCGAAAAAAAAAGGAGGAAGTGCACTTTTCCTTTACTATTAAATGTGCACTGAGACTCTAAGGCATACCATTCATATGTAAAAATACACCTTAAAGCATGGTTACATCAAAAATGAGACGCATAAATGTAAAATTATCAAGGAAAGTAAATGAAATGAGAGGAATGAGATCAGCTGTAACCCATTTTGCATACAGGAGTGACTGAAACCAGAGCTGTGAAAATGTAGATATTTTTGACCAAAAAAAGGAGATAATTGTAAATATTTATAAAAACTAATCCAAACCATTAAAAAATAACCACACATTATCAACCAAATGTAAAGCACCAACAGCTATGATGTTATATCAAAGATGTCTATGAGCTGTATTTTAAGTCCGTAAGCATGCTAACCAGCTTGCGCTGTTTCTGTAATCTTGTGTAATGCTGCATTGAACCTTGAGATGGGACGGTGAATCTGTAGCATAATCTAATTCTTCAGTCCAACATGAGAGGACGAAGCAGCACAGCTCAGAGATCAATTCTGGCTATTTGTCAGTCATATCGAAGGACAGGTCGTTGATGAATGAAAGCGTAAAGCAACAGTTGAATCTTTTGGTGGAGGACCACTCGAGATTTTTAAACCAGCGCTTATTGCTGCAAATATGCCTCCTTGCACATCGCTTACCACCCCCCACCCCTGCCATCGGCAGAAGTCTGGAGGCCTTGTCCCAGTAGCAAAACAGATTGTATTACTCCTCCAACAAATCACCGTGCAGGTTTATTGTTGGATGATTTCGTGCTAGACATGAACATCAGCTGCTCAGATGTCCATGTGCAGTAGAAATGTAAGAAACTCGGGTAAGGCACAAAAGTTCCACTGCTTATGATCTGGAACAGCCACTATAGGCTGTTTAGAAGCAACAGCACCCCCTTCTATTGCACCTTTAAAAGTCATCAGTTTACAAATTATATAGTCTCTTTTTTTAATTTAACTCTGGTAAATGTGGCGGTGTAACAAGCTGAGCCAAACAGCTCCTGAATGTGGCTTTACATGTCATATTCACCTGATAAAAGGTGGCCATTTATAGAGGAAAAATGTATTATCTTCATTTCCTAGTCAATGACCTTTGACCCCTCAACAGTTAATCGTGTGAGATGTTTTTGTGTAATATTTACCGAAGGATAATTTCATTAGATCTTTTGTCTGGGATCATCACTGTCTCACTATATATTACTTAAGGGCACAGCTTTAAGGTTATACCTGCAGGGATCCGTATATATTGAATGCTTTGTGGTCACCACAGGGAGTCCCTCTGGCTACATGATTTAACAGCGTCCAACCTGGTGTGAAGTCTGAGCAGGATTCTCATTATATATACCATCCATTAGATCTGTCCCCCCTTTGTAGTGATATCCTGGTGAAACACTTTCTCTATATTTCAGCTTAAAATATTTATCACTTTGTTCCATGTGGACCAACATGAATAATATTTTATGACAGGTTGTGGTGCATCTGTAAAATAAAGACTCTGGCTCTTTTTTTTTTCTAAGTTGAATAATGTGCTTGTGGGAAGACATATTTTAGGACAGTGGGTGTGCAGGATTTTTATGGAAATGAGTGTGTGCATATACACTTGTTTTTGTTTTGTCCTGAGGGTAAAAATGAGAGAAAAGAGGAGGGCAACAAGAGATTTAAAGCTCCTGCAGAAGCAAGTGCATTACCAGATTCATGTAGTGTGGTTCCTAATTGAAATACTAAATGGCCTTGCAATGTAATAATTAGTAAAGCACAGTGTATAATACTGTGGTATGGAGTTAAGTCTAATAGGATTTTCAAATAGATTGTTCTTATAATGAGCGAGCAGGGGAGGAGTGATGAAGGTGCAGAGATTTTGATAGGGATAAACCCACCTGTACTCAGTTAACACCTTTATATTTGCAGAAGAAATTTTGCCATGACATCTGTAGTTATGAGGTGAATTCACAGCAGGGGCCACACCACAGTGAGTCATGTCCAACAAATGGCATGACAGGGTCAACTGAGGAGAATTGAGAGACCCTCATTTTCTTTCCCATTTGGCTCGTATTGGTGGTTTCTGAGCCTCTGGGGGTCATAATTCATCCTCGCTTTTCCTTTCCTGCACAAGCTGTAATACAGAAGAGTGAGAAAAAAAAATAGGAAGAAAAACAGTTTGGAGCAGTATGAAAATCGAGCAAAGATTTCCAGTCTACATCTGCCTAGTCGCTGTTTTAGTCATTGATACTTTTCAATTAAATCCTAATTAGGAGGGTGTGAGGCAATTATTCCAACCAATCAATTGCCTTAATTAATCAGTGAAGGGTAAATGAGCCATTTTGCCAAAAAAACAAAACAAAATAAAAGCAGTGGTCAGGGGTTTGCATAATATTACCAGAGCTGCTGTCCATTTATCACCTTTAACCCCTTGTATTCAGCATCAGTCTAAGGTGAAACCCATTTTCCAAAGTGGTAAAGAGAGTATTAAAGAATACATCTGTCTGTGTGCCGTCACTTAGCAACATTCATTTATCTTCACCAAGCATGACCTTTGCCACCAGAGAAACCAGTACCATTTTCCCATTATTAGATTGGATTAACCGTTTTCCTCTGCTCAACAAGTGAATTACTCACCATTCAGCAAAGGAGCAATCTTTTATGGCCGCTGCACCGCCTTAAAAGGCTTCAGGCATGGCTGCTCCTCCACACTGTGACAGTTATTTGAGAAGAATGTAGTAAATGGGTGCATGAACGTAAACCCCCAATCTGGCACAGATGCAGCCACAGACTGTGATGGTTGCACCTCTTTTACAGCTGTCTTTACCAGCTGAAATGCCCTTTTTAAGAATTTGTTGCAATATAAATGTAGGAGTATGGGGAGGGTTGGGGGTTGGAGGGGTCTAACACTAAAGGCAAACTGGAGCACCAGCTAATGACATCACACTACTGTTAGACTATTAAAAATTTAACAGTGGCCAACGCAATAGCACTGGCAAACACTGAGCAGCAGCTTGTAGGGTTTACTCCTGCTTTCTATGGAATCAGACACCAAATGGCCATGTCTGCTCCTCGCCTCCCTCTCATTCACGGTTAACATGCGATGGTGACACGTTGGCATGATACCGGGGATCCATACATCATCACAGCAGTGACAACAAAGAAGAGCAAAAACCCAGTCAGGTGCACTGATTTAGTGTTACAAATATAGAAGACTGAACTGGGTCAGCTAATACGGGCACCAATCCAAGTAGCACTGAATAAACACTGCGCTGTGTTTGTTTTTTCCAGCATAATTATGAAAAACAGCTGCTTCGTCTCACAGAGATTTTTGTAACAATGTTTTGTTAAAAAAAAAAATAAGGCAAGTAGTGTGATGAAGAAAATAAGAGCAATGTTTCCGTTTTCACATCTGTTCCTTGGTCTGTTAGAATTTTAAAAATAGTCCTGCTTCAAGTTTGTTCTTGTGACGGTGGGGTTGAGCATTTACCTTTCCAAGAGAACACAGAATAAATTCTTTATAAGCAAAATAAATCCACTCGCTGGATTTCGGGTAGTGGTCAGTTACTGTTTGGTGGTAGATTTATGGCTTTTCAAGCCAGCCCTATGATTATAGCATACTGTAATGGGGAAACAACTGATAAAGCATTTGCAAACTTAATGTGATTCTCGACATCATCCCCTGAATTACTTCCCATATCCTTCCTTTGAGTGGGTGGAGAATAGATCAGTAGCTGAGCACATTGATTCCTGTTTCCAATCAATCAGCCGGAGCTTTGTAGCTGTGATTTAGAACATCTGTAAGATGTAGCTGCTATAGCTAGCTACCATGAAGAAATAGCAACACTGTGGATGAGCTGTACACAGCTGCAAGTCTTGTTACAGAAATAACCACTCTTAACAGAGCCCGGCCCTGAATTGCTGCTGGTTGCTACCTCCTAGTGGGAAATAAACGTAACTTTTGGTTGCAGAACCCAGTTTCCACTGGTTGCAGTGTAACACTGGCAATTAAACTTCAGAAAGTCTATACAGCTAATTTAAAAGGTAGCCAGTCACAACTTTATGCTGTATCATCTTATTTTGTGTGATCTAACTTTAAACAAGAAAGCACATTCCCCAGATTATCCCTGTTAAATTTTACTTTCTTTTCAGTTATGCAGCATGTTACTTAACTGTGCACAGCAACTCCCAATGCAGACTTTCATGTCCACTAAGTTTCTTTTCCTTTTTTTTTTTTTTGTTCTTCCATCTTTTTTTGCAGCGCTGACTGAATGAATTCAAACAAAAAGGCAGCCGAGTTTTTGAGTTCTGCAGTGCAGGAATATGAATTTTACCTCTACCATATTCCTAGCAATCACCTCAACAAATTTCAACAATCACTACTTCATTCATACAGTATTCACTCCTGGCACTAAAGAGTGATTAGCAATTATAATGCTTATGTCTCAGGCTGCTATGGTAACACCAGGGAAAGATGGGTTTCTGGTTTCATATATAAGGTGAATCTTGATAGAAAGAACATGACTTTGTTAAAATATTCAAAACTGTGATGTGTTTTAATAAGTTAAACATGACAATATATAAGCTGCGGGACACAGTGTACAGTGCAGTTTACACCCAGCCCCCCTCATGGGGGTTTACAACAATTTGTTGATGGATGTCATTGATTTGACAGTTAATTTTGCGCTACTCAAAACATTTAATTCAGCTTATCGAGAACAAATACTAAGTATTTGATGTTTTCTGGCTTCTCAAAAGTGAGCATTTGATGCTTTTCTTTTTTCGATGTCATTGTTAAGGGTTTTCGTTACTGCTGGTGAAAGAAAAAAAACAACAACAACACTTTTTGAAAAACCGTGGCAAGAATTTCTGTTCTCTGATAGAGGCTTAACAATCAATCACAAAAAAATCTAATTATTTGGGAATGAAAATGCGGGCATCCCCGTGATGCACTGGCATATACCAGCCTCTGTTTATTCTACACCTCAAATGTTTCATTTGACCTTTTTTCCTGATGGGTTTTGTGGCCTGAATTTCCTTCAGGCATACTCCCTCTCTCTCTCCCACCGTTAATGAGCGGCACAGAAAGAGATTCAAAAATAGAAAAAAAAAAAAAAGGACTGTGTCAGAACAAACAGGAAGGATGGGTGAGGAAAGAGGGACAGGGTGACAGTTTTAAAGCTTGTTGGTGCTCAGCAGTAGGTAGATCCAATGCATTTAGGTCCTGACCTCAGTATATACAGTATTCCTCACTGATGAGACAAGTGCTGGAGGGCAGCCTAGGATAAACTACACAAAGGAAAGAAATAATGGCTGTAGCTGCACCTTCCCTCCGCAAAATACAAAAATTTTTCACAGGAATTAAAAATGAATCTTTTTCACGTCTCCTGACTTTAGATGCATATCCTTTCATGAGCAAAGTGTACTCAGAGTAGTACTTCATGGTATTTTCACATTGATGGGTGTTGGTCTTTCCTGCTCTTCACCATTCGCTGACAGCTACGTCTTCATGATAGCTGTTTAATTTCAAGCACTGCCACATAATAGCAGAAATCCAACAGATTATTTTTAAGCAATGAAATAAAATGTGAAATGGCTTAGTCATAGACATAATCAATTTGATGGGTTATGCTGCTTCCCAAGTTTGGTATAATTAGCCCTGGTCCAAAAGCTCCTCTAATTACCAGAAGCAAATAAACACAGAGGCACTGCTGAGAGTGAAAATACTCGGACAGTTGGTATTTCTGAAAACAAGCTCACAAAACCTACAGTGCTGCTTTCATTTTGGACACAATTAAAGATCAGCCACCAGTGGTGTTTTTGAGGTTCGGGTTGATAATGACCAGCAACTTGATGAATAGCTATACAGGTATTGTTAGCCTAAGCATGGCACCACTTCCAAAGTTTTTGACTTGTTTTAGAATGAGAGCTACACTGTTTTCAAAAAGGTCTACTGAGCTCGAACCGAGCCAGCAGAGTATCTGAAATTACAGCGTCCATTATAAAGTTAAGTCAAGATATTTTTGGACACTAACACAATTTTTGTTACTTTAGCTGTTTACTTAACCATAATCCAGTTATAGCTACCTGATGAATCTGCAGTCTTTCCCACAGAATTAGATTTGGTGTGTGTGTGTGTGTGTGTGTGTGTGTGTGTGTGTGTGTGTGTCCACAGCAACCAACCTAGCCATCCAAAATTTGCCCGAGTGGCCTGATGAAACACAGGTGAGCTGATGATCCAATTTGAACTTTTGTTTGAAATGTTAAACCAAAATATTGTAGTAACTTGAAGAAAATGCTTATTATACAGTACCAGTTCCAAACTTTTGACTAGTACTGTAAGTATTCTGATCATTTAACTGGGAACAGCATCTTAGAAACTCATAAGAATAGTCACTGCCATTGTCAGTAGTTTTCTGACAGCAACAGCTGCGTGAACCCCCCAGGAGGCCTTTGTGTGGAGAAAATTAAAAGCTCTGTGTATTTTTGAATATATTTTTCCAAAAGAAAAAAAGAGCATGTTTAAGTTAAAACAGGATTTTAAGTTGCTCTTTAAGGCTTCTTTATCATTTAATCGATTAACTCTGTTTTATATCTCCTAAGGAAATTGCAGTTAATTAACTTAAAACACAACAGCTGACCTTTTTAGGTTAATCTCGCAGATTTTGAAATGACACTGCTCTTCTGTGACTCCACACGACTTGGGTAGAAAGTGAAGTGAATGAATAATGAATTTTCAGAGAAAATGAACAATTAAAAAAATTAACAGAAGATACTCAAAGCACTGAAACGCCACTCCTGCTGTTTTATAGTTGTTCTCTACCTGCGACCAGGAACGATTTCATGTGACAAGTCGACACAGACTTGCTGTATCTATTTATCAGCCTAACCTGAATAAAAACATGGCATCAGTTCAGGTGTTCTACTCGTTGCTAGACAGTATGGTCTCAGCCCTTCTGTGTCCTCCATCATTCATACCTCTTCCTCCCTTTCCTCGGCTGTCACCGGTCGCTGTGTTGTGTATAATACACTGTGAGACCTCTCCTTTCGCTTCCCCCTCGATCTGAACTCTCTTCAAAATCGGCACAAACAAGCTTTGGGGTCACCCAGCAGTCAAGGACTCTCCCTCTGTCTTTCTGTGCAAGTACCGTCTGCCGTGTTCGTCCTTCACTCTCTTGCAAAGACTTGTGTGTGTGTGTGTGTGTGTGGTGGGTGTGGGTGGGAGTGGACACTATGGAGGGGAAATGATTGCAGACAGCTTTGAGTGTGGCTTTCCAAAGCTACACTTTCTCTGAGGTGTCCCTCTATGGCAGAAACTCATCTCCGGAACTCATCATCTGACCCATGGATGTGTGTGCGCGTGCATGTGTGTGAGGCTCTGTGGACTTTGTGTGAGAGATGATAAAGGCAGCTTTGACAAAGATGATCCACACCCTCTGTGTTCTGTGTCTTTGTGTGTGCGTTTTGCATGCTGAGTTGTGCGTGCGTGTGTGTATGTGCCAAGTGATGGAGAGGGGGATAGAGTATTCCCTCTATTCCCTCTCAGCATGATGATGTTGAGCGAAGTGCTAGGCTGTGAAGTCTTGTCTGAGAGAGTGTTGCTTATCTTCCATTAGACACATTACTGCCAACGTTGCCATCAAAGTGGAGACACACACACATACACAAAGGCTCTCAGATTCAGACAGAGTGACACACACACACATACTTCTCCTGGGGAGGCACTTGGCAGGATTCATCTGTTGGCAGTCTCACTGAAGGAGGAAGACGAGGAGGAAGACGAGGAGGAGGAAGGAGACAGGCAAAGAGGGGAACGTTATGTATCCGTGGTCCAGGATCAGTCATTTACAGCCTGAAAGAGTTCCTCAGCCTTCAGCAGGGTGCCACATAATTTAGTGAAGTCCCATTGTTCTCTGAAGAGTCTCTCTGATTTCTGCTGCCTTCTTTTTTTCCAGAGCAGGAAGCTGTATTACATGTTTCCACAATGTTGATTACTTGAACTGTTGTTAGTCTTTTGGGTCAATGCTATACATCATGAATATTAAAAAGAAAGAATGAAATCCCGGTGCTGCAAAGCACCATGACATCACACAATGCCTTATTTCCCCAGAGGAAAAGAAATTTTAAAAAAGAGAAAAACTTGTGTTGCATATTTGTTTAAAAACAAAATCAACCGCACCACTGCTGGAGTGCTTCTTAATCACATTTAATGCAGCAATGCAATTACAAGGCTGCCACATCACTCAATTGCAGTGAATTCATCATTTACATACTGCTAAGACTTATGAAAAGTAATCACCCAAGTCCATTGTGCTACCATGTAATATTCATTTTTATGAGCTGCTCTGCTGAAGGCCAGTGGAGGCTGTTTGTGATGCTCTCAATTGCAGCAGTTATTGCTCCAAACATCCTCATGTGCAGTAGATACAAGTTCTACCTCTGTGCCTTTGACTGTTAGAATAAGAAGCAAGACTTATTTAAGATTTTTTTTTTTTAAAATGCAATACAGATTGCTGGTTTGGCCACATGGGCAACCACACTGGCTTCTGCAATAACAAACTTATTTCATGTTAATAATATTTTGACTAATAATTTAAGAAACATGTTCCATCTTGAGATTCAAGATCCTACAATACTGAGGAGCTCACATAAAGGTCCAGTCTTTGTGGATTTCCCAGACTTTTCAGTCCCATTTGTTTAAGTCTTTTGCAGTGGGCAGTCAGCTGGATGTGTAAAACATGTGGTAGATAGGTGTAGCCAGTAAAATCTGCCAGCAGAAGTCAGCTTCAGTCTGCTTGTGCCTATTATGCAGGCTGTAGTTGTCTGTCTACATGTGAGCTTCATTAGCTTCTACTTCCCAGATGTAAGTTACTTTGATTGTTTCATACACCCATTCCTTTCTCCTAACCTACCAGTTCCTCACCATGGCAACTGCCTCTTAAGGACTCGAGGCTCTCAAGAAAGTACAGTGACTCCTGCTGTTCTATATGCTGTGATGTTATGGGGCCCTGTGTCAGTCCTTTGAAATCAACCTATCACATAATCAGCAGGCAGCATCCTATGACTTCAATCATATGGGGGGGTGGAGGCTGGGGCTGACTTTGAAGATTGCTTTAATGTGTTTGCTTCTTTCATGTAGCTGATATCGAACCAAGCATTTACAGTACAGTTTGATGATTTTCTGAAGCACTGTTTCAAGAGCAGCATAGAAAGGTTACATTATTCATACAACTCCCAGTCAGTATTGCCTTCAATATTAAACCCTTTCAGGCCCAACAATGAGCTTTGGTCCACTGAATTTAATTTCTGAGACATCAGGCTTCATTTTGGGAAAGCCTGATGTCTCAGAAATTGCCAAATGAAGAGGTCCCCAAAAATGTCTGCTTGATTTTAGGGTGCAGCCCTTAAAACCATTGCTGGGTTTAAATGTTTCTTAGATAGACACGTCCTGTACCTCCAGTGATTGTTGGAACAAGGGCGAGGTTAGCTGTGAAAGAGTATTATTTGCTTTATTCTGCAAAAGTTGATGCAACAGTGTAAAAGTACATGAAGCAAGCGCATAAGATGGGATTCCAGTTTACCTGAATCCACAATCCAATCCAAGGAAGCTAGGATAGCTGAGGTACACACCATGGCAACCTCCTGTGAATAAGACAGCAGTTGCAAGTAACTTGTCCACAGGCTAATAGTCAGGCATTAGTTTGGTTTTCACTGGACTCTGTGCAGTCCTGTGGTTTCAAGTCTTGGCACTCAGCACCATCGTGGTCATCTCAGACTTTACAGGCCTCAGTTAGGATGTTAAATGTATTCATGACAGTAAAATTAGAACTGAAGATTGAGCAAGTGTGGCTTGTTTGAAAAGGCTGCCAGGAGCAAGCCTCTTCTCTCTAAAAAGAACATGGCAGCACAGCTTAGGTTTGCAAAGTTACATCTGAACAAACCACGAGACTTCTGGAACGAAGTGCTGACAGATGAAACCAAAGTGGAGATATTTGGCCATCATGCACAGAGCCGCATTTGGCAAAATCCAAAGTATTCTAGAGTCAAATGTGAGGCCATCTGTCCGACAGCTAAAGCTTGGCAAAAATTGTATCATGCAACAGGATAGCGATCCCGATCACAGCAGCAAATCTACAGCAGAATGACTGAAAAAGAAAAGAGGTGTTGCAATGGCCCAGTCAAAGTCCAGACCACAATCTGATTGAATGCTGTAGCAGGAACTTAAGAGAGCTGTGCATAAACAAATGCCTACAAACAATGAACTGAAGCAACTTTATAAAGAATAGTGGGTCAAAATTTCTCAGTAATGATGAGAGAGACTGATAAAGGCATACAGAAAACAGTAACTTCAAGTTATTGCTGTTAAAAGAGGTTCTGCAAGCTATTGAATGATGGGGTGTACTTCTGCGAAGAGTCCTTTAAAAACTGTCCTTCTAGACATTAAGCTGTAAATCAGACAGCCTGATGACACCTTACAAATTTTGGTGATGTTGCAAAGTTACATAAAATTACAGCTTCGGGAACATCTCAATTGAGAGCTCCCCCCACTAGATTTCTTTTCAGATCCTTGAATAGCCGTGTGATCGCAAAGACACTCAAGTTCCTGCAAGTAGTATAAAGACAAAGGGGCTTTGAAATCCACATTTATTAGGTGCTACTGCACGCATAATCAAGAAAGTTGAAACAAAACAAAGCAAGCATCAAGAATTGCCCTTTTTGTAGCCCTCCCTTTGTGAATTATACACACACACACACACACACAAATGAGCACATAGACACACCATGCTCAATTATGTGTGCTGCCCCTGGCCATTCTCAGGCAGGGTTATCCATTAAAATGTTTCTGCAGTGACCATGCCTAATTACACTGCCATAGAGAGCCTCTCCCTCACACAGCGGGTGTGAATGTATACGGGCACAGACAAAGTGTGGAGTTTTGTTTTTTTTCTGACCATTGCCTGTGAATGACTCTACAGCCAGTGGTTGGCTTTGCAATTACCAAAACTCGATCTAAATTAACCAGCACACGTGTGTAGTTGTTCAAAGTATTGTTCGGGGTTTTCTCTCTCTCTCTCTCTCCCTCACAAATGCATGCACACAAACACACACACACACACACACAATGGCAGGCACACTCTTAGTGAATCCAATCATGCTCTTTCCCTCCTTTAACCGGCTGCCAGTGATTCACAAATTCTGTCTTTCATGTCCAACTAATAAGCTCTTGGCCATCTCTGAGGGCCTGCATGGTATTTACAAAGGGCTGCTGAGTTGGACAGCTTGATACCTGTGGGCAGTGCAGAATGAGGCATGAAAAAGCACACGTACACAAACACACTAATAGCATTACACTCAGCTTGATGTTGAAGAACTGCATAAGAGTAAATGTATTTTCTCAGTGTGGCTTGCAATGGCTGGTTGCATGGCAGATAACAGCTCTAGACGAGTCTTCCAATTTGCATTTTTTTGGTAAATGTCTGTTACTGTTAGAGCTACAGTTAATATGTTTCTATTTCATTAATTAATAATTAATTAGTGTCATATGCTATTTATTACAATGCCTGATATGCCAGCCTCAAATTGCTTATTTGTCCCAAACCAAAGAGATATAATGTGCAGTGATAGGAAACAGTAATGCAGTACATTTTCACTTTTACACCATTTAGTTAGCATTTTATACTTCAGTGTTAAATGCTGACTTTCTTAGCAAACTTTTGTGCTTGTTCACATTCTTGCTTTAATGTTTGTGTGTGATGAATTTTATGATTTGAAACTCTTTTGAGTTTATACAAGAATTAAGCTCTTTCCAAAATAGCAAAAAAAAAAATTAAGGGGGTGTTTGTTTTTTTTTAAGTGTTTGCTAAGGTAAGCTGCAGTTCTTGTTATCCTCAGCAAGAAAGCCAGTGAGCTCTATATGAAAATAAAGTCAACAGGCATCTACTAGAATGCGGAGCAAAGCACCTGAATACTGAAGAAATTTGCAAGCATTTTCCAGCCGAGACGTGCTGAGAATATTCTGCAACGACACGGAGGCCGTGTGTGAGGCCGCTCCGAGCTGTGCTTAACTGTCCCCTGGGTGGATTTCTGTCAGCATCTGGCTGTGCAGCTCATAAAGGAACAGTTTGGCTAGACAGGATGCCTCTCAATGCTGGAGCTACATCGCCCTAAACATGACACACTATCAGTGATGAGAGCATGCTGCATATCCAGCTGAATTGCTACTAGAGGGATCCTTTAGTCATGAAACTGCTCACTGCCGAAGCTCTAACTGCAGACAAGAGATTAGTGATGAGAATATGTTGCATATCAAATCACCTTTTGACTGGAGGGATGCTTTGGCCGGAGATGATGGTTCTTAGCACTACATTTAGACATGTCCTTTTCTCCTCTGTTAGAATTCTTTCACTGCAGTTCTGGAGTGGTCATTTTATCCATTCCCCAATGGTGTAGAGTGCACGAGACTTGCTTTAAAATAAGTGGCACCAACATCACAGTAGCCAGAAAGCTTAATTTGGCCTCATTTGCAGCATCCTGTAGAAGTGTTGTACATTATTATAGCACTATATTGATTATTTACAAGGTTTTGCGTTACTGTGTAACATATAAATAAATCTCTTATTCCCCAGTCTGTAGACAATCTGTTTGTACCAGAATATTCAGTAAATCACAAGTGCAGCTATTATGTATAATTGATTTAACAAGCTTTAATTAGCATAGTTTTCTATAAACAGTGGCCCTCCTTTCTGTGTTACACTGATACATCAGCTCGTGTGACTCACGAAATGACTGGAATGTGTGCATGGAGGTGCAAACAGGTTGTAAACACTGATTCCTCTGTATGTGACATTTATGGATCACTTAAATTTTGGGGTACATGTGATAATCATTACAAACCAAACTCCTTGTAGAAACAGGATCTGCATCTTTCTTTGGGTATCAAGGGAGAGATTGAGTGTGTTTTGTGTACAAAGTATCATTGCAGCTACAGTGTGTGCAGCTTGTGTATTTTGTACTTTGTGGATCTAGAACCTTGAGGTGTAAATCTAGCAATGAACAATAGTTTTCATATTTTAGAATGCGGGTCTTAGTACTTTTGGCCACTGTCACAATCTGCAAAGTAGCAGAGGTGCTCTGCTGTTATCAGTTGTAATTGTTGTTTTTATTTATCATTTATTTGGCATTTTGAGATCAGGGACATTCTTTTCTTTGGCATTGTCAGTAATGTTTTGCCTTTCTACAAAAGAAAAAAAAAAGTCATTCTAGCCATGTGTAAAAATTGTTTTAGCATTAATAGTTTATAATATTGTCATTAGTAATCAAGAAATCGGGGTGGCAGTGGCAACCGGAGGGTCGCAGGTTCGAGTCCCCGTCTGAGCGTGTGCTGTCCCTGGGCAAGACACTTAACCCACATTGCCTAAGTGTGAATGTGGTTGTGTGGTCGGAGGGGCCATAGGCGAATTGGCAGCCACGCTTCTGTCTGACTGCCCCAGGGCAGCTGTGGCTACATTAGTAGCTTACCATCACCAAGTATGATTGAGGAGTGAATGAATGGTGCACAGAATCGTAAAGCGCTTTGAGTACCGTGAAAGGCGCTATATAAGTCTAAGGCATTATTATTATTAATTTCATGCTTCGTAGGCCACATACAGTCAGTTTGAGCTTAAGAGGACCACACCAATAAAACTATTACCGAATGTTAAAAAAACAAAACGCCTATTTATAAAACTGATGATGAACACTGAAATTTCTTAAGGGAAATAAGTGCACTTTCAACAAGTCTCAGTTTTTCCACATTATAAAGAAATGCCACTGTAGTAGATCGAGGAAACGTATCAACATGGCTCTTTGGACTGGCAGCTTATTACTGAGACTTTGTTCTGTAATTGAAAACAGAAAATTTGTGTTAGTTCACATAAAAATTTTTTTTGTTTGTTTGTTTTCTTTTCTTTTTGTTTTTTGTCAGTTCCAAGTCCACGTTCAAGCTTTCTGCCATATCATGTTGCATTAATAAACAAAGCACCTATTTCTAAAAAAAAATTAAAAGTTTTCACGTCTCATAAGCCAACAACTAAATGAACCCACGATGCAGAACCTGAAAAGAGCTTTGAAGTGAACAGTTTTTATTTAATACAAAATTAGATAATATATACTGAGTTGTGTCAGGGAGTGAGCAGGGAAGGTCTAGGGAACGGGACCCACTAGGAGGAGAGAGAGATAAGGACATTAAAATCTGTTCAACTATATTTCCTAAGCAGTTTGGATGGTATGATCAGAAATTACACTGGCTTCCTTGGTCTCTGAGAGGTGGTTGCTGGGAGATGGGGAAACTGGGTGCTGTGAGAGTCCAGAGTTTAGCAAGTGTTGGAGGGCGAGCAGGCAGGCAGGAGGGTGATGAACAGGCGGCGAGTGATCTGAACAGGTAAGGCAGATATAGTGAAACGCAGTGATGGTGGGGACTGAGGATATGGAGGCTCTTTGGCTGACGGGGAGGATTTCCTGGAACAAGGGAAAAAACGGGTAAGCATGAGAAACAAGGTCATGGAGAGAGAGTAAAGGTTGGCCTGATTACCCCTGTGGAAAGAAGACTATCTGGCAGAGAATGGATGGCACCACTAGTCCTTAAGTTCTGGAGCTGGATGACGAGAATGAGGAACGGGTGTGTGCAGCCAAAGAACGGGAACCAAAACTCCACCCTTCTGGGAGGAGCCTGCCTGTGGAAAGGTTCAGCCAAAAGAAGACGCAACGACAACTCACATCATGACAAAAGCTTCATTCACCCAGTCAGTGTACCAGTCCATTTACCATGTTTCACACACCTTCTTTCTACTATGAATGGTGCTAGTGTCAGTGCTCTTCCATTCTGCAACTTCACTGGCAGACTGCATAAATGATTAAATGAACTGTGAAGCCTGTTTATAACTATGTTTTTACTGTTTAACTTCACTCCTAATATCCATCATATGCTTAACATCATCTTAGAGCTGAACACAGCATTCAACAGAAAATGCCCGAGTTTATTTGTTGTTCACCCAAATAATCTAAATACCAGCTCATAGCAGGGCTCCCACTAGCCTGTGAAATAAATGACTTCGGCAAAAGTATGAATCTTGCCTGATAAATTCAATAAAAGTTAAAAGTTTTAGTATTAAAGTCAGCTTCTCTTTCTTGGTGGGTTGTAAGCCAGCCTGCGGCTCACTAGGTTTAGATGTAGACTTCACAGCACCTGCATGCTATACACCTCCCTCCACAGGTAATGATCTGCACCCTGTTACCTACTATCCAATCAGAGAGACTTGCTGTCCTCTTTGTTTTAGTGTTAGTTGTCCTCATTTAGTTTTCATGTACTCGTATAGCAGTGGCACCCACCCAGCAGTAAATGATCCATTCATCAGCAGCACATGTGTGCAGACTATAACAGACACTTTTTGGAGTGGCTGAGAGTCCCAAACCTGTAAGAACAGTGGCGGCAGCCCTCCTGAATGAGAGCACTGACACATCCCTGACTGATCATTTGATATCATATCAGTGAACCACATTCTAGTAAAATAAATACATGTTACCCCTCTTTTCTCCCCTTTTTCAAAAATCACAACCACAAATCATGCTAAAGTGAGTTCGTTTGTTTGGGATGCAGGGTCAAGATCAAATGAATACTGGCAATCATTTCAATTCAGTTACTAATTCAGATATTAGATATTCTCATTTTAAAACTGTTTATCATCATTTAGGAAGTTTGAATTTGCAAGATAAATCTGCTTGATTTTCTGTCATTCCCAAATTTCCAGCTGGTTCGTAAGCATGTACTGAACAGCCCTGTAGAGCTACTTGTAGAATGATGAAGTGTACATGCCCACCAATCACTAAAGACATACAGTACCTGGTATCTACACAGTAAAATGCAACTCATTGGCCATCTAACTCAATCATCAAACTTTGACAAATGTAACAAACCAAAGCACAAGTTGTCAATTTCTGAACATCGATGACCAAGGGACCACTGGGGAGAGGTTACTGAAAGTTGATGAGAATAGGGTTGACTTCACGTTTTGCAGCTCATGCCGACATCATGGCGGTGCACCCCCCTTGTCCTGGCCAGACGTTTTTTTCATCGTGAAAAATGTATTTTTAACGTCAAAATAAGTACTCTATTTTTCAATCCTACGTCAAAAACCATGAGCACAAAGTTTTGGGGCTTTTTGGAGTTTGATCATTCTTATGTCTATTTTTTCAAGCTGGGTAGAAGGACAAATAAAAATAGTCCAACCAGAGTAATGTTCTGTATCAATATTATATCTACTGTATTTTTGTGCTCTTTTTTTTTGCATTCTTAAAAAGAAAAATGGAAAGTCTTATTAACCATTTCACTGCTTGTGCTTTGCAGCCTGTACTTATTACTTTGTTTAGTGCAGCAACTCATAAAGAAGTATAAAAATCCAACCTAAGTTGGTACTTTCAGCTTCTCCCTTATTTTTCAAGGCGTTAGCATGCATTTGGACCTACACATTTGATTTGGCGGGGTTTTTACACCAGCTGCCTTTTCTGACCCACCCATTCATCCAGGCTTCAACTGGCACAAAGAGTGCAGTAACCTGTGACCCCTTGAGGCTGGGCTTGTGTTCCTTCCTTTTGCATGTAAGGTCATCATGAGTTACAAGTCCACTTTCAAGCTTTGTGCTATATCATGTTGACTGAACCGGCAGAAGGGGGTTCATCCCTAAAAACAGATGCACCTCTAGAAAATCTTGTCCATGAAACAGGAATATTTAAACAGCTTTTCGTATGAATATGTGGAGATACAGCTCAACGAATCAAATCAAGTGACTAAAGTGGACATTGAGTTAAGAATCTTTTGTTCAAGTTCAAACTGGATCCATTGTTGGAGTGAATCTGCTTCCTAATATAAATCAATTCCGTGATGTACAATGAAGGGGATAACAGAACAAGGCAGTATATGCGAGAATAACTTGTTCAATATGAAAGACGTGATACGATTTTAATAGGATAATTAACAGCCAATGGACATATTATTGCTGCTTATTAAGACCAATTCCAGAGTTTCCCCTAAAGTCCAAAATGTTCAGAATCAGAACTTGTTTTTTATTAGAAATTAGAACTTTATTAGAAATGCAGATGAGAGCCACGTTACCCTTGTCAAATTACTATAACGTCTTCCCACATTTCAAACACAGATAAAGAGCTGATCAAAGAGCTAATTTACAGCATTGCACTGCTTGGATTAAATGGTATTGTGCCTGTAACAGTGAACCCTTGATAATCTGTGATGCCTTGCTTTTGTCCTGAGACATATGATACATCAAGCTCATTAGCTCAACCAAATTGTAGTTTCAGGAAGACAAACACTGCAAATGAAATCTGCTCCAAATGACGCTCAGCATCGCTGCTGCAAATAGATTACAATGTGGAGTTGTATTCCCAACGTCACCTCTGATTAGCACTGCAACGACGCCGCTCGTTCTGTTTTTAGAGGAAGTTGTTCCTGTGTGACAGCTCAGCTTCTCAGAGGAGGCCTGATGTGTCGTGTCCCTATTAGATGTGACACTTTTCGCGCCTGTTATTCTTTTTTAATCTGCTGTGTCAAAGTCATGCTCTCTCTTTGTTTTTTGTCTTTCTTTCAGTCTTTTTTGGCTGTGTCTCACACTTCTCCCACCCCCACTTTTTCTCTTTCTTTTCTCTCTTTCTGCACATGTTAATGTGGCGGAGGTGTCACTGATGTGGCAGCTGCAGAGAAGATGAAAAGATCCGGCCCTGATGCAGGCAGGGCAGACACTCGACTATCACAGGCGGTGTGTTTTTTCACCTCTGATTAATCAAATGTGATTTTCTTTAAAATTCTGGGCAACTTTGGAAAAGTAGGCCAGGCATCCCACCCCACCCCCCGAAGATATTTGAGCTGCTGTCTTGAGTCCTAAGGCACTCTTATGGGTGTTTTTTTTTTGTTTTTTGTTTTTAATGTAATGAGTTTCACTGAGACTGCACTTCCATCCATTCATTTTCTGCTACTTATGGAGGTTTGGGTTGAAGGGGCAGAAGTCTAAGCAGAGATGTCCAGACCTCATTCTCCCTGGCCACTTTCTCCAGTTTATCTGGGGGGGGGTACACCAAGATGTTCCCAAGCCATCCAAGAGATATAATATCTGCAATACTGGGTCTGCCCTGGGGACTTCTCTTCATCAGACATGCCCAAATCGCCTCAGCTGCCTCCTTTTGATGTGAACAAGTAGCAGTTCTACTCTGAGAACCTCACAAATGACCAAGCTCATCATGCTGTCGCTGAGTAAGAGGTCAGCCACCTGTCAGAGAAAGATAATTTCCACCACTTGTATCCGTGAGCTTGTGGAGGGTAGGAACATAGATAGACTGGCAAATTAACTGCTTTATTGACTGCTTTACTTTGACACACAGCTCACTCTCTGTCACAACAGACTGGTACGGTGCCTGCATCACTGCAGTCACCACACTAATCCATCTGTCAATCTCCTGCTCTACTGTTTCCTCACTTGTGAACAAGTTGCTTAAGAGATACTTAAACCCCTCCATGGGGCAGCGACTCTTCCCTGACCCGGAGTGACTGAGGACCATGGTCTCCAACTTCTCGGAGGTGCTAATCTGTCTGATGAGACCAGAAGAACCTCATCATTTGTGAAGAGCGGAGACATTACCCTGAGGCCACGAAAGCAGAAACCCTCCACCCTCTACCACTTGGCTGCCCTGGGGAGGCTGAGGAGTGTGATTGCACTGAAATGGGAGCACACCCTCCAGTCCATCTTTTTGAAAGGGGGAGCACCAACTTGGTCTGCCAGTTCAGAGGCACTGTCCCTGACTTCCACATGATGCTTCAGAGGCATGTTAACCAAGACAGCACTACGATATCCAGTGTCTTAAGAAACTGAGGGCAAATCTGATCAACCCCAGGGGTTCAGCCTCTGGAGAGCTTTTTGGCTACTTCAGTGACCTCAGCCACAGTGATGGGCAAGTCATCCTCCTCGTCCCCAGACTTTGCTTCCACTACTGAAGGTATGCCAACAAGACAGAGCAGCTCCTTGAAGTATTCTTTCCACTGCCAGAATATATCCTCAGTTGAGATCAGCAGCGTTCTATCCCTGCCTTGAGGCTGACTAAAAGGTTTGCTCAGTGGTCTCAGAAACTCCTCCCACACCCAGGGTTTTGCTTCAGCTCAAGCTAGGGCCACACTTCACTTATCCTGTCGGTACCTCTCAGTTGCCTTGAAAGTCCCACAAGTCTTCCAAGCTTGATAGGACCCCCCCCCCCAACACACACACACACAAATACACACCTGATCCAATCCACCACCAAGTGGTGATCAGTTGACAGCTCTGCTCCTCTCTCCACATTATTGTCCAAGGCACTATGGTGACATGGTTACAAAATCAATAATTGACCTGTGACCTAGGGTATCCTGGTGCCAAGTCTACCAACAAAACACTGCTTGGGTTCAGATCGGGCAGGCTGTTCCTCCCAATCACACCCTTCCAGGTCACAGTGTTGTTGCCTATGTGTATGTTAAAGTCCCCCAGCAGGACAACAGAGTCTTGAGCAGGAGCACATTCAAGAACCACGCCCAGGTACCCAGAAAGCTGGGTACACTGAACTGTCGTTTGGCACATAAGCCAGGACACAGGACATAGGTGCAGGGAAGCAGCGATCTCCTCCACCGGAGAAAACCCCAACATACAGTATACCCAACCCTGCCTGCAGACGCTCACTGAGGGCAGCTCTAGAGTGGTACAGAGTCTGGCCCCTGATTCCTCCTGGTTGATGAAAGCAGAACTCTATCTAGCCGATAAGTCTTGATCTCAAGCACTAACTCAGACGTTTACTCCACTAGAGACACTGCACAGTTATTTCAGAGTGATGTTCCTCTCTTCCTGGTTTGTGCACCTTGTTTATCACATTAATGTGATTTAAAAAAAAGATTGTGTTAAGCAAAATGTATTACTTGGTATTTATATTGAATCAGAGTCCTAACATTTTACACCGTTACACAGGAATGAAGTGCAGTATTATTTATGTTCAGCTTTGCTATCAGGACACTGCAATAAATTGGAGCCCTGCGAGGCCTCTAACAATCTTTGTATTGCATTCACAAAGTCACTGTCTGTCCTCTGTCCAACTAATTCAGTATATCACCTTGATTTTTTTGTTTTATAAGACTCTAACATTTTGGGCTTGTAGCTTTCTTACCTTTTGCCAAAATGCCTTTCTTAAGAGCAAATACGCATACAGTGTAATCCCAAATGATGTGTAAATATGAATACAATCTTCTATTTTCCAAGTGTAATAAACCAGTGTGCAGACAGGCCAAAACACTATGGTAAACAAAACTGCTGTTGATCCATCCATTTGAACGAGCCCCCAATTTTTCTACAAAGTAAAACAGTAAATAGGGTATTTCAACTGTTCACCTGGCAGCCTCGGCAACAGTCAAATAATTGTTCCAGTGATATTTTTCCAGACTTTTAAAATGCCCCATAACTTTTCCTTCCTTTAAATTTACAAAATGTGAAATGTTTAGGCATCCAATAAGCAAACTCATAAATCTATGACTGAATGACAGACCTCACACTATAGAGGTGGTGTGAAATGCTCTACATTAAGAAAAGTCAGTGTTGAGGTCATATTGCTTTTTGTTAAGTACCAATGAAAAAATATTATCATTGACGAGATCTAGTCATAGACTGTTCATAAAAGATGCACATAACCACTGTGATACCACCCACTGGTTTCTGGAGTCCACGTTTTGAATGTTAGTGGTTTCCACAGATTTGTTGTTGTTGTTGTTGTTGTTGTTGTTGTTGTTGTTTTATACAAAAATAACCATAATTGTATAAGTTAGTGGAATGGTACGTTCTTAACTCATGCTTGCAAGTTCTAAAATTATACGGTTGTAACCAACTGTAACCATGTATCAAAAACCAAAATAAACCTTCACTTGCATCAACATCTCTTTGGCCTAGCTAAAAGCTACCAAACGCAAGTTCAGCTCTTGGAATCAAACCTTATCTAACTTTATCTGCTTAGTTTGTTTATAATAATGAGGGAACAGGTCTCACCTGGCCATGAAACTACTTGTCAGTTTGTTGATCATTTACTTTAGAGCTTCTGAGAAAGGGGGACTGTGTATAAAAATGTCTGTAACAGTCAGTGCAATACTTTTCATTACTTTTCTACTTTTAAACCTCGTGAATTAAACATCTTGTTTTTTTAATTTAAATCCACTGTGGTGGTGTACAGTGGCGAAAACCGCATCATTATCCAAAAACCTATGGACTTAAAAGTGTGTACTAAACTTAACAGAGTGGCTGATGGTGGCTTTTTAACAACCATACTGATATCTAAAAAAAAAAAAAAACTCAAAACATTTTCTTCAAATAATAATAAAAAAAAAACATCTTCTGCCATCTCTCCAGAACACATATGGCATTTCTTGTTTATTGGACGGTATAATGTGGAGAAAGAGGGTAAAGAGGGAACAGAAGGATGAGGATGGCATTTAGCAAAGTGCTGATTTGCAGCCAGTGTATAATGAGCACATGATGCAGGACTGTATAAGTCTGTATGAGTCCAAATTAGTCTTAGCTTCTGTTTGGACAACTATAATGAGCTTAAGTTAAAGAACCACAAACTCTCCACAGACTCGCAGCATCTTGGTGTCATTATGTCTCCCATGTTTCTCCCACAGGACAAAAAGGGCCAATGTTATCATGTCACCCAAGAGTATATTTAAATATAGTTTAGTGGCTATACGGGGAGGTGGTGGGAGAAGGGGGAGGTCGTTTCGATTCAGTTTAATATGTACTAAGATTGTTTGGAGGTTTTAGGTGAAAAACAAGTTCCTATGACATTAAAATACCTGAAAAGAGTGAAAGCTGCACCACAAGTAAATAAATCTCAGCACTATCAGGATAAGTCTGAACTGCAGTATCTCTCTCCAGGCTTTTATCTTGTTTTGACAGCTTCAGACTGCAGCCCTGTTTTTTATTTTGTTCCACCCTATCTAAACAATAAAACCTTTCTTTTTCCAAAGATTCAACAATGGTAAAAGTCATTTTATATAGTGTAGTTCAGTAATCTTAGTGAACCTTCTGACATTGTGGCCTATGTTAGCTCAGACATCTGTTTAAACTAACTGTGAAGGTGGCGGTTTTATGTCATCATCACAATACTGTAAGTGTGTTGATCTACACAAATCCCACCTCCACTTGCTGTCTTCCCTTGATTTCATTTGGAGTCATTTGGAAATCATTCATCCTAATCTCTGTTTATTTGAATAGTCAACATGCTAATCCACACATTATGTTTTAATTCAGTTGTTAAACCCTCTTTGTTTATAGACAAACAAAAGTATCACTGTGTGGTTCCGCCGCTATCGTTGGATAACAGTGTGCACAGGCAGAAGTTATGTTGTAAATATGAGCACTGAATATTCTTAACACTACAGCCTGAGACCTTATGATAGAAAAATATATGTATTTCACTCAGTACACTTAAGCCTAACAAATATTATCTGGATACAATAAAGTATTTTGACTAAATGTAGCTTGATTTTCAATGACTTCACTCTGAGTGGGGGAGTAATTAATCAGCACACTGTTCAAGGCAGAGCAATCACATCTGATGCCTTGTTATCAAGACTGAAGAGAAGCAGTTGTCAAACGGCACAAGCTTAAGAAATCTTTGGTTTCTCAGTTAGACATAAAATTTACCGTATTTTAATCATGAATTCCTAAAATTCATTGCCCTCATCTTCTAGAAACTCCTAGAAGTTGAAGGTGGACATTGGTGTAAACGTGTAATTACAAAGCTGATAAACCACTGACAAAACAACTTAGTTGCTTAAATCCATGGGGTACAGAATTACCCCAGGTCACTAACAATGAAAACAAATATGTATAAGGGTTAAAACCTAGGGGGAAAAATAGCAAATTTCCACACTTTTTGCTTAATTGCAGAAAAACTGTTAGTAACTTTTTTCCTAGGTTCCCATGATTATTGGTAATAATAATACTTTGAATATGAATGCAGTTTGATTTGACTTGATTCACTCTGAGAGTACCCTCCAGGGTTTTCTGTCATCTTACTGGAACTATGAATGTCCACGGGACCTCAGGGTGTGTGTGAGCCTATTTTAAATTATTTTTTAATTTAACAAAGTAAACCTTTTCTTCCTCATGCACAATCACAATTGTCTGTTTTTTTTTTTTTTTTTAACCTCTCCTGCCTCCATCTTGCAGGGTATAAAGTTCCCTCGATGCTCTCCGTGTCTCTGCGTTTTGATTACATTCATTCTGTGACAAAGCTAAGCTGCACTCTGTCATGTAATCTGTCATTCATCAATGTCAGCCTTAATAGAGGCAAAGAGGAAAAGCAAGGAAGCCCTGGCTGTTGGTAAACCTCCTTTGACTTTATGCATCCTCTCAAAAAGCCCATTTTATGTTTTATGTGTGCAGGATTATCTACTTGTATGTAATGAGTGTTGAGAAGCTAGTGTAAGAGTGTACTTCTCTGTGTGGAAAGGTGTGTGTGCATCCAATAAGCCAGTTCACTTATTTATCTGTGCTGTCAGCTTGCCCCATGAGAGCCTTACTCGCACAACAGTAACCTGCAGAGAGGAGAGGGTGGATGAGGAGGAAACGCACAAGGAAGCAGGAAAGGGGAGGAGGGGGAGAAGGAGGTGTGAATTGAGTGGAAGGGAATTTCACCATTCCCTGCCAGACACTGAGGCTCAGTTCCAGCTGTCCTATATACCAACACCCAACCTCCACACTCTCCTCCCCTTCTCCCTGTTGCCTTTATGCCTCAAGCACTGGACACAAAGGCTTTCTCAGCTCTGGCTTTTAGCAGCGTGGAGATAATGGGAGGCACTTTTGGCTCTTTGCAACAGCTCCATGTAAGCAATGGCTTTCAGTCCAGTCAAACAGAGCTTCTTCATGTCAAAGGAAGATGTAGAGGTCCATTTGTGACACGCCATCCACTTCATAACCTGCAAATGTCCCCTATTGCAGTTTACAGAACATAGATTCAAACTGTAATTCTATTTATGAAAAGCAATTTCAACTGCAGCTAAACATTTCATACAATTCCACCTGTGGCAAGACACAAAAGTATTAAAAAGATATTATAACTGGCCGCATTTTGACTTTTTTATGAATGCATGAGGAAAGGCTCTCCTCGCCTTAGGATTTCTTGTATGGATGTGGGAAACCCAGTCCTACTTTGACTAAACTGGTTGTGCAGTGAAGTAAAGTTGATGACAAATGGAAGGAAAGGAAAGGAGAACCAAAGTGTGAGGGCAGCTGCAGTGATTTTATTGCCTTTAAAGCTGTGAAAGGGCTGGACTGTGGTCAGGCTGCCAACACTGACATTACTGCTTCTAAGTTGCCTCATTTGGTGGCTGATCAAACCAGACTTTGATGTGCAGAGAACAGACTTGATGATTGCTTTGTCGAAGTGGAAAAGAAGTTTGTGGCAGGTTTTCTGCTGGGCATTGTGATGATAGAATCTTTCTGATGGTTTCTTTCCAGCTGCCACACCATACTACAGAATTTGGTATTCAGTAATGCCATTAAACCTCTGTCATATTTTGTGTCCAGTGAGCAAATGTTGGCATGCTACATGACTAAACCAAGATGGTAAACATGTGCAAGCACCACTGTGCAGATGTGGATCCTCACAGAGCTGCTGCCATGCTGTTTACTCTGTAAATGCTAAGAAAATGTTTTTGTAATACTTCTTTTATATAGATTCTTCCTTATAACTTATTGATAGTTTATCACTGCCTTTTAATGGGATTCACCCAATATTCATTTATTATTGGAAACTTATTCTTCCCATATGATTAACACCATGTTTGCATGTATTAGATTTCTGCATATTTGCATGCTCAGCACACCAGTGATTATCACTTACTGTTAGTTAGACTTTAGGTTTTTGTAAACACCATCACAATGATATTTTTAAAAGACAGTGTTCAAATATTTATGCCGTATCATATTGAATCAACATATAGAGAAAGAAGTCATATCAGTCAAATATTTTCTTAAGTAAGAGCCAAAGAGCAGTCCCGTGTTTCTTCTAGGTTTGCTTGCATCCTGTAATTTAGAAAATGTCTCGTCTGCCTCTGCCTGTCATACACATTTGTCACTGTAGGTGTTTGCTTGTTTTCACAGAGGCAGTAGAGGCCAGTAAAGGCTGATGCCACTGTCCACTGTTGGTAGTTCTGTAATTGTGGTTTTCAAAGTGATAAAAAAAAAAAACATTTCTTTTTAAGCTCTGTTTCCAGGCCTTTGCTGTTTTAATATGTACATTCAAATGTAGGAATCAACCTGTACAGAAAGGCAAAATCTAATTTGTAATCAGTGAAATGAATCTCCATGGGAATTTGCGATGCAAATCAAAGCAAAGAGGAATTATCTGTTTACTGGTGACACTTTCCTTCAGAAATTTCTGAAAGGTTTGCAAACTGAAATGCAAGTAAATGCTGTAATTTCACCCTTTTGGCAGCATTTTGTAGTTGTTTTGACAAAATATGATATAAAGTGCTTATTTATTATTGTATTAATGTAATAGCTTGTTAACGTAGACCGTTTGTGTTACAAACTTAAAAGCCGCTGGGACTGAAGTGATTGATAAGCCTTTTGTGGGTCTTTTTAAGAATCCTTCCTCCACCCACAGCCTTGCCCCCCACCCCCACCCCAGGCCCAGCGGGGAAAGCTTTTGCTATAAAACTCTGGTGCTGCATTTTAGCTCATGCAGCTGTCGACTTCTATCTTTTTGCCTGTGTCGGTGCTGGAGAGGATACTCCAGGGTACATTAGAGAGGGTAGGGAGATTAGATACAGGGTGCTGATATCTCTCCTGTTTCTCTCCCGCTATGTCTCCTCTTTGCTGCCGCTGCCTGGCCCAGGAGAATAGGCTGGTGGAACCAGCTTTTGTAGAAGCAGAGGAAGAAAGATGCACCCTGTTGTGATTTCTGCAGGCCTGTTTCTTTCATTTCACCTTTTCTCCTCCCTCTGACTTCATCGGTTGTTTTTCTGCTTTGTTCTTTGAAGCTTAGTCTTTCCATACCTGTGCTCCTGCAGAAAATAAGGACTCTGCATACCAAAAAAAAAAAAAAAAACACTGTCGTGCTTTACGTTATTGGGGGAGGTTTCTTGGCTGCTTGTTAGTCTGAGCACTGAGCATTTTGTTGTACTGTTGAAATCCTGCCTTTATCTCCACACTTTGCACACCAGTTTTCTATTGGGAGCTGTTATAGATTCACCTCAGAGACCACTTTATTGATTGTTCTGTCTCTCAGGCTCAGCTATACACACATCAGATTCAATGACTGATTGATTGTTGAAGCGCTTTTAATTGCTGTGTTTTCGTACGCTATAATAGTGGAAACAGGGAAATTGAGGCTTTTGGAAAATGTCCGCATGTTTTTGGACTGTGGGAGGAAGCTGGAGTACCTGGAGGGAACCCATACAAGCTCAGGGAGAACATGTAAACATCACACAGAAAGGCCCCAGCCTTGGATTTGAACCCAGGACATCCTTGCTGTGAGGCAACAATGCCTATCACCACACCACCATACTCCCCGCTTTACTGATTTCTTTATTTATTTTTCTTTTTTTGAGTTGTTGATTTAAGTGTTACAAGACAACTGCTGAATAGATTGTTGTGAATAGTGCACCATCATTCCTGTTCCCCGGGGCATGAATGCTGGCTTAGGCGATCCACTGATTATGATCTATTCAAAGTTTCATGTCGGTGATAATTTTGAATGATTTGCATGGATGCTATGAAATTTGGTGCAGATATCCCTTTTACAGGATAGAACATATCAGGGTGCATCTGACCCAGTGGAGGTTCCTGTGTTGTAGCTAATCTTGTGCTTCCATCTGTTGTGTTTAGTGAATAAATAAAGCAGTGCTACAAATGGCTGGATAGTGTTTGTAGCCTGAAAATGTGTATTTTTGTATTTATTTGGATGTAGTTATTTTTAGTCAGTTATACGTAAATCTTTTTTTAATGTCATCTTTAATGGCAAACATGATGCATAAACACTTGCACTGCACACACTTCACTTTTAATGTTTAAGCTGGTTGCAGAGCATTAATATTCCCCCTTTCAGCCACATCTCGACAGTTTCTTGTGGCAAAACAGCTCTGTGATGATATTCAAATAGGCAAGACACATTAGATGTATGTTTTCTGTTATGTGCCTGTCAACAACGAATGTAAATATGTAAAGTAGCAATTTAGCTAAAATTATATTTTCATGTTAATCTATGTTAACTTGCAGTATCATATTAAATTAAGTTTTTAAAAAAAGTAAAATCATATACCTGCATTTGTTGCTAGATAACGGCTGTCAAACTCAAGGCCTAGGTGCCAAATCCCGCCCATTACAAATGTGACTACCATGAGTAGCTGTCATATTCATACTTGCTAGACAAGTGTGTATGTTGTGAGTTGGCTGTGTGAAGCTTCATTGTACAACTATAATCAGAATGCATTCTTTAGTGTGATGAAATTGTGTAAGGGCTAAACATTTTTTGTTGACAGGTTGAGAGTTTTATGTGGATCAAATTTCCTGCCATAGAGGATAAATGTAACTACTCGAAGTCCCTTTGGGCAAAAGTATCTGCAGTGTGAAGATAATCTTATGTAATGAAAAGCCTCCTGCTACAATACTCAAAAAATAAAAAGTAAGGGAACACTTGATCATTACAGTATATCAGTCTGTCCAGTTAGGAAGCAAAAACCACTGTGAATCCACTTAGGCTGCTTTGGTGCAAATTAAAGTGACAACAGCCCCCCCCCCACTCAGGTTGCACAGGTTGCAGAAGTTTGGAGGAGATACCAGGAGCCCATCTGTTACACTAGGAGAGCTGGACAGGGCATAGAAAGGTATTAGACCAATAGCAGGACCAGTATCTGGTCCTTTGTGTGAGGAGGAACAGGAGGACCAGAGCCCAACAAAATGACCTCTGGTGTGCTTCTCATATGCATGTTTCTAACCAAACTGTCCTCTAGTGGAACCTCTGCTCACAGCCTGGTGCTATGCAGCTCAATTACCACTCGCCAGAGAACTCCACAACTGCCACCTGTGCCCTGTCTCATCAGAAACATGCACATTAGTTGCCCACCGGAGGTCAGTACTCATGCAACTGGCAGTGCTCTTTCTTTAAAAAGGAGCGGGTACCCCTCCTGCTGCTGGGTTGATGTCTTTCTATGGCCCTGTCCAACTCTATGTCCAACTTTATGTAACAGTCTCCTGGTATCTCCTCCAAATTCTTCTTATGACAACATGTATGAATATGCCATCCTGGAGGAGTTGAACTACCTGTCCAACCTGAATGGGTACCATCTCATGCTACCAGTAGTGCCAAGGACACTAGCAAAAAGGATGAGGAGAGAGCAATGGTCTGTGGGTACGTACCACCTGCAAAACCATTCCCTATTTGGGGATTGCCTCGTTGCCTCTCCAGTGTACTCATTTTCACATATAAAAGTGTCTTTTAAAGCTATTAAGTGGATTATTTGAAATGGTAGATTCTAAATGATTAAAGATCACATTGTGCAGCATGAATAAGAGAAAAATGTCCCCCAAATGTATAAAATTTTCTATACCTAAAGTTTCTGCAGAGTCAGACTCTGTAGGCAAAAACCCTTGTAAACACAGAGCAACGGCTCATAAACACAGTGGCATTTAAACCTTCTTATCATCCATCACTGTTTTATGGCTAGTTAGCTCAGCTTCTGCTGCATCTGACCACACACAACCCACGAGGTATTTTTATCGAGGCTTGTAAAAATCATTACACACCTCAGTGTGATGTGTCCTTTGAAATAATTCACACAAGTTGGAATAGTGATGTTACTTGGCGTGAATAGTGACATGTTAGATTTTTAAAGCTGTATTCTCTTATTTATTTATTTTCTCCCCAGTGTGAACAGCAAAGGATATGTACTAATTGATGATAGATGAAGGGGGGTGAAAATTACGCTATGGTTCCGATATTGTTTCACCGCTTGTGGCCACACAGCAACAGATTTAAATCTGAAACATTTCCCTTGATCTTCTCAAGTACGTCGCTCAGAAAGCGCGCAAAGCCTGTCTGGTTTTTAATAATGTTTTGAAACTTCATATCTCAATCCCCCCCCCCGAACCATTCCACATTCATTATGCTGAGGAAACACTTTATTTCATTCTGTTGTTTGGACTGCTGATGAAAGTTGTGAAGCATTGTAGACTTATGAATAGGCAATAGGCACAGCAAATTTAAAATGTGCCTTTCTGCAGTGAATTCATTTGTGGTTTCTCATTAGCAAATCTTCAAAAAAAAATAAAAGAGAGAGAGAGAGAGAGCGAGAGAGAGAGAGAGAGGGAAAAAAACCTCTAACATCTTCCAAAGAGACAAAACAATCTTGTGGATTCTGCTTGCTCAGGCTGGCTGGTTTGTCTTCGGCTATGCTCAGGCTTAAAGCTTCCGGCAGGTTTTCTGTGTAACTGATGGCAGCTGTTTACCACCGAACTGTTTAGAAGCTCATTATTAGAGCGTGAAGCTTGTTATGAGGCCATGTGAGAGACTCGTTACTCGCTAATTATTTCTGAGGAGCTGCCTGGCAAGCTGTGATGGAAATAAAAAGAGAGCGAGAAGCAGAGAGATATAGTACTGCAGAGGGGTCAAATGAGTGAGGCTTTCTTATTGTTTGTCTCAACCTATTGGGAATTTCAGGTCTGTGGAGTGCATATGAAATGAAGTTCAGTTTGTATGCTTTACTTGATAGATTTGGTTTTAATTCGGGAATATGGGATCATTTTGAGAGTTCAAAAGATGATGAAAGGAATAAAAGTAATCAGCAAAGGGACAGAACAGAAAAATCATATATTTTGGGGCACAAATGTGTGCCAATTTTATTCCTGCCTTTGACACTTTTGCCTTTTCAGTTCTCTACTGTTCACTGAGGTGAAACAGTCTAACAAAGTCTGGATTGAACAGTTTATAGCGATGTGTTTTAAAATTTAGATGGCCAATTTTTGAGCATGCCACAGCCCCCCAAAACAAATATAACTTCCCTATTCTAATTGTGCATTTTTAAAGGGTTTTAGGAGTATAAACTGCTTGTTTGTCTCACTGAATCTTCTTCTTATGTGTCCCCTGTGCTTTTATCTCTCAGCCTTCTTTTTTGCATCTGTCTGCTTTTTATAACCTGCTCCCTCTCTCATTTCTTCTGGGCTCTCAACCTCACATCAACCTCACATTCTGTTCATTTCTACCTCTGTCCTCTTCTACTCTTTGTAGTAAAATGATCTATACCTACTACATGCACACACACACACACATTGCTCACACATTTTGCTCCATATTGGCATTATAGTATTGTGCAGTTGCTACAGATATGCTGCAAAGCTCCTCTGTGCTCTGTTGCATTGAGATCTGGTGACTGTGAAGGGCATTTGAGTGCAGCCAACTCACTGTCATATTCAAGAAACCAATTGGAGATGATTTGAGCTTTGTGACATGGAGCATTATCTTGCTGGAAGCAGCTATCCAAAGATGAGTACACAGGTACTAAGGGGTTGAAATGTGCCAAGAAAATATGCAAGGCAGGATCAATTCATGCTCTCATGTTGGTTGCACCAAATTCTGACCCGACCATCCTAACGTTGAAGCAGAAATTGAGACTCATCAGAACAGACAAGGTTTTTCAAATTTTCTCCTGTCTTATTTTGGTGACCCACATGGAAATCGAAGCCTCTGTTTCCTGTTGTTAGATCACAGCAGTGGCACCCGCTGTGGTCTTCTGTTGCTGTTGCCCATCTGCTTCAGTGTATCGTGCAGAATCAAATCCACCTTCCACTAAACGGGGGATGCTACACAGTGGTAAACATGGCACTGTCCAACTTTTTTGAGACACGCTGCTACCATCAAATTCAAAATGAGCTATTATGTTTCTTTAAAGTAAGAAAATGCAAAATTTTAACATCTGATCTACTGTGAATAACATTTGGATTTATGACATTTACATTGTCTACATGATCCCAGGGGTTTTGGATTTGGGGTTGTAAATGTCACAATTAACTGAATATCGGACAAAGTCCATTTGTTGTGTATATGTGTATAAACACACTGAAGCCATACAGCGTGGCAACAGCTAAAAGAAGCTAAAAGAAGCGAGGAGGCGAGTATTATTGTCCCAAGTGTCTCCGATTCAAGACAGCCGGTCTGTAGTTACAGTCTGGCAGTCATCAACATGTTAGCTCTCTAAATACCAGTTCCTCCACTGGCTCACTGTCTGTCTTCTATTATAAGCTCTAACAATATTAGCTCTTGCTCTTACTATACATTTATATGGTTTCCTTCTATTCTTTCAGTTTGTCTATTTTTGTTTTCTTGTTTTGTGTGTTTTGCTTTTACAGCTTTTTAATACGAATGGAAGTACTATTAGAATTTGTTCTATTAGAAGTGTATATAGTCACCTGAAGACCAATATCTAATTAGCATTATCAAAGGTTTATAGACAGGGATTCTGATTATGGACAGTTTCAGTTACTGGTGAGTGCAAAGAACCATAAAAATGTAAATGCTGAAGTTTAGATATTAATATTTAGATATTAGTATTATGATTATGAATTTGAGTGGCTTTCCACAAGTGTTTCACACATGACCATACTTTATGTTTAAAAACCCCCCCAAAACTGTTGTTGTAGATTACAGTAGGTAAACCGTAAAATAACAGTTTCATGCTGGAAAATATTTTTCTTACAGTGTAAGCAGTGGATAAACTGTTTTGCAAGAATGGATATAAATAAACCCTGTGAGGATTTAAGTTGTCACAGCAGCAGAAAATATGGTGCAGATAAAAACAAATAGACATACAGATAGCGATACAGATAAAAAGGTAAATAGGTCATCTTTATCTTTATAGGATGTGTATGTCCAATCAATTATAATAGTCATTTTTACCCCATTATTCCCCGTCTTCACTGACTCCATGAGATGATCATTTATAACTGACTTGAAGGTGGTTGTACCTCTCACTGTTCCCAATGAAGAAAGGAGAAATCATAAAGTGCCTTACAGGCTGCATGTTTTTATGCATAGCACAGAGAACAGAAATAGCTCCAGCTCAAGTCCTGAATTTCTTATTGTTCCAAACAGAGGCCCTGAGCAAGACAAGTGATGTAGCCCAGAGCAAAATAAGTCCTCTTCTGGACGAGAAACCAGATTTATGTGGCTTTATTTTTCCCAGTATTCTTAATGGAGAGAAGAGACAGGAGTTGGAGAGCTGGTATTTCTATAAATTCTGCAGAGAGAAAGGTTGCTTCTAGATCTGGTGTAGCTGGTAAATGTTATGCTAAAAAGAAGATTGAGGGGGATATCAACATGACTGGGCTAAATCAAACTGCTCTAGTTTGATTTAGTCTAAATGCCATAATTACCTGATCCCGTTAGCAATGACAGGACCAGGTTTCTCAGTATACTGTTATTCATATTGTTCGTACTCCATGGAAGTGTGCCTCTTCACTCGCCTGCTGTTGCTCTCAGACGTGTGCTGAAACAAGAGATGCTTTAAGCACATTCATCTCACACTGCTTTGTAATACAAGGGCTTAGTTGTTATTCTGAACTCTCTGCTCTCATTGTGTTTTTGTGAAGAAATAATCGCTCACTGATGATGTGGTAATAATTTCTTGTGCAGAGGTGCCACCTTTTGTTGTGTTGAATTACAGAAAAAGACGACTTGTCCTTGGTGTTCTGGCCAAACCCTCTGGCTCGGGAAGCTATGTTCTCCTTTTAACCTTTTTTATTTGATTAAGAGGGAAAACAGTGTTTGACCTGCGCAATGGGGGGGCAGGGGAGAGTGGGGTAGGCCGGCAGCTGGGATTTAGGCCAAAACAGCAGGAAACTGATCTCAAATGGAAGAGCTGGCAAAGTGGGGAAGGTCCACACACACACACACACAGAAAACATACATGCGTGCACGTTGATATGGGGGTGCATGTTGATGTGCCACACTATTGCTGTACACAGAATACAGATATGATATATTTTGGACACAAGAACATTCATGTACTATACAAAACAAAATTTCTTATGTGTATACAAACCAGGACTGGTGTGTTGTGCATATCTTTTCATTTTAACCACTTTTAACCTGAGTGTAAACAGCATCAACAGCAAAGCCAAATACCTACTGCTAATGTGAGTTGTTGGAAACCAAGCTAGAGCTAAAAAGAGAGTGTACATTAATTTGTATTTGCCATTTGGTCAACCTCGGCTGGCCCTAATGTGTTAGGTGTGTACACCTGCTAAAGAGTAAACTTCTGACAGCATCTAAACAAAACATAAAATACACAGATTGGCAGTCCTTGTATTTTTCATCTATTTTCTTATTCAACAAAGACAAATTTCCACAAAGGGAGACCCCCCCCCAAAAAAAATTTAAAAAACGCTTTTTAATCTAATCTAAAATAATGTTTTTGCTTAATGGAACTTTGCAATTTTAATTTGCTGAAGGCGCTTTGTAAATTATTGGTACATGAGCTGCAGGTATTGCAAAGTTATGCTTCATATCAGAGGTAAAAGTTAAAAGTAAAAACTATGACAACATACATACGCCAAATACAATGCTTGTGTTACTGAAAACTACAGAGCACACAAACTTTCTATCTGCAGGTAAGACTGTGGACATGTGATCCTCAAGGTATAGCTTTTTGTGTGCTTCCAACAACAAATTCAGAAATGAAAATGAATTAATGATCGGAAAAAAAAACTTTAAGTCTATGGCAGCAGACCTGACTGCATCCTCTTTTCAAGAATGCTTGAAAAAGACTCCAACCAGTTCTTGCTGAACCTGACACATGATCCTCTTGAAAAGAGGATGAGAAAAGCGAAAAAGATCTCCTCTATAACATACTTTTCAAAGGTTTTATGCACTTCAGATGTTGAAATTCTTCTCCATCATTCAATAGCATCAGGGAGAGATCTGATTTATTTAAGTTCACTTTCATCATGACAGCAACACCAGGCATACAGCCACACAGAGCAATAAAAACACTATATTTAACAACAAGAAGGCCAAGTCACAATCATCTAGCTCCAGAGGCATTTTCCATTCTATAGCTGAACATAATTCACCTACTGTACAGGAAATAAACAGCCCTGTGGTTTTGATTTCAGCCATTTAGCCAATATAATAGATGAAAACACCACTGAAACTAGCAACTACAAATAGATTTACATTTGTATGTGTGTACATCCATTAGGTATTAATTAAGTAAGCGTTGTAATGAAAATGTTATTCAGTTTTGCAGAAATGTATTTGGGCAACACAGCAATATACCCTTCTCTTGCTGTGTAACAGAAGATGCACATGCATCAGTTTAATTAACATTATAATGGGCTGTGAGCCACGTCACACTGTAACCACTTGCTCAACTGTTATGAAGCTATTTCAAGATGCTGAAAAGCTCTCGAGAGCACAGTACGTGGCGCGATGCACCACCAGCCATCTTGCACATTGAACAGCATTGACATTCAGAGGCTGATGCCGCCAGCTGCCCGATCATGATGGATTCAGATCGTGAGCAGAAAAGACATGGAGAGGCTCAGTGTTGCCAAAGCCCTTATGTATTAAAGAAAAAACTTGACTGTTGCAACAATGCGATGTGGATGCTATGAGGAGTGAGTCTGGGTTACACAGGGCTGCAGGCAAAATGCATAGAAGCAAACGCGTGACGGGTCTCTCAATATCCTTGTTAGGCAGCTGTGAAATAACATATGAGCCCTGGAAAAGTGTTGTATTTGAGGGATTTCTTTTGCTTTGCTTTTCTTTTTTTTTCTTTTTTTTTGAGGCATGGAGAAGAGGAGAAGTCAACAGCAAAAAGTTTTACATCTATACTCAGCTTGGATTTAAATATAACGCCACTTCAATTCACAGTCATTTCAGTGGTAGTCCTCAGAGGATTTCATTATCATTATCCACTGTATTTTGGCTTCCATTTTGTGACAAATACCACAAATAGAAGTATGAATAATTACATTTTTAAGTTCTTTGCTCCACTTTTATCTGTTTAAAATATGTTATTGCACTTCAGATTGTGAATTTGAGTCCTAGTTATTAGATTTATGCCGCCTTCAATGTGTTTACCCTCCAAATCTCCAACTGTAGTTGGAGTGAATTGGAATGAAGCATAATTCAGTTGAATTCAATTTTATTTACATAGCACCAAATCACAACAACAATAATGCAGAGGAAACCTCAACAATTTGACAGCTCCCTACGAGCAAGCACTTGGCAACAGTGGAAAGGAAAAACTCCCTTTTAACAGGAAGAACCCTCTGTCAGAACCAAGTCAGTTGGGGGTGAGGGAAAGAGACAGTGCAGTTACAGCAGTCAGTGTCTGTAGCCCTTAGAAACAAGCAGTAAAGTTATCCCAGCCACAGGATAGGATAACAGACATACATTTTATTTTGATTTTAGTTATGACTGAGTCATAATGTGACCCCAGAGAAGCCACAGTTCCAAAGGTGTCTTATTTGCATGTGTTTTTGTAGAATTGCTCTCCACTGCTATATTCAGGAGTCACTTTTTAAATTGTGCAGCTTAGGCCAGGATTTCAGAATATGTGCAGCTGCTGAGCCTTTACTAGCTGCTGGATGGTCATTAAACCCCTCCAAATTTGTGTTGTCAGTTTATTAAACTTTGATATCGCATTTTCTGTTTCTGTAGCTTAAGTACAAAAGATATGACTGTGCTAATGAATTTTATGGAATACCAGTAGCAGAGTTGGGCTGAGTAGCAAAAGTAAACTAACAAATTATATAATACATTAAATAGCAAATGAAAGTAATTACTTTTATCTGCATGTGTATAATTATTGGTCACAGTTGTCACGTAACTGGCCCAACATTACATTTTTTTTTCATCTGAAGTTTAAGAGTATTGTCAGCCACTTTATTAGGTACTCCTTGCTAATACTCCATAGGACTCTTTTGCCTTCAGAATTCTTCATAGCATAGATTTAATATGATTCTGGAAACATTCCTTAGAGATTTTGCTCCATATTGACAGAGTTGCTGCAGATTTGTTGATTAAACATCCATAATGCAAATCTCTCATTCCATCACACCCTAAAGGTGCTCTATTGGCTTGAGATCAGGTGACTGGAGGCCATCTGAGTACAGTGAATTCATTGCCGTGTTCAAGAAACCAGTTTGAGATGATTTAAGCTTTGTGACATGGTGTGTTATCCTGCTGGAAGCAGCCATCAGAAGATGGGTACATTGTGGTCATAAAGGGATGGACATGGTCAGCAACAATATTCAGGGAGGCTGTGGTGTATAAAGTATAAGAAGAAACTATGTCCCATGCATTACACCACCAGCAGCAGCCTGGAACAATACTGCAAGGCAGGATGGATCCATGCTTTCATGCTGTTTATGCCAAATTTTAACCCAACCATCTGAATCTCACAGCAGAAATCAAGACTAATAAGATCATGCAACATTTCTCCAGTCTTCTGTTGAATGCATTTTGGTGAGACAGTGGGAATTGCATTCTCAGTTTCCTGTTCTTGGCTGACTTGAGTGTCACCTGGTGTGATCTTCTGTTGCTGTAGCCCATCTGCTTCAAGGTATGTTGTGTTGTGCGTTCAGAGATGCTTTTCTGCATACCTTCTGCATTCCTTATTTGCATTACTGTTGCTCTCCTATCTGCTCAAAGCAGTCTGGACATTGTCTTATGACCTCTGGCATCAAGAAAGCATGTTCTCCCTGAGAACTGTCGCTCACTGGATAGTTTCTCCTTTCAGACCACCCTCCGTAAATCCTTGAGATGCTTGTGCAGGAAAACCATGCCACAGTGAAAGTCACTTTAATCACATTTCTTTTCTATTCTGACACTCAGTTTGAACTTCAGAGGGTTGTTTTGACCTTGACTACATGCCTAAATGTATTGAGTTGACATGTGATTGGCTGATTAGATGTTTGTGCCAATAAGCAGTTGAAGTGGTGTAACTAATGAAGTGGCTGGTGAGTGTAGATGTGTACCAAAGCATGGAATCAGAGACCATTATCTGCCACGGAGGCAAATCTCAGATGTAAATGATCACGCTGATGGTGGCTTTGTTCAATTTAGCCATGCCAGTTAAACATGAAAGCAAAATACACAGAAGCCTAACTGTGAGTCACCCTGAATTAAAGCTGAATTAAATGGGGGGGGGCAAGCTAATATGGCTTTTAAACAGGAAACCTGGCACAGCACATTTTATCATTCCTGTGTGTTTTGGTCTACCTGTTAAAGACAAGTCCAAAAGTGGCTTTACTTTTAGCTTGGCTTTGATTTGGATGAGACTAATAACTGAATCAATAGCTGATTATGGTTTGATTTTCTTTATCATCTAGTGGCTAACTTTATGTGCCCCCTGTTTGGTGCTGGGCAGGTACTATTAGTGGACATATTAGACCTGAAACCTGCTGGCTGGCATCAGGTAAATGAGAAAATCTAGTGTAGCAAGTGTTTTTTGACATCCTGTCCTTGAAATCATCGTCTATGTCAGTCATTCCTGCTGTTTTACAGATTTTCTTCCATGTTCTTTTCAGCAGTAAAGACATAAGGAGATACTGTGAACTCATGATTTTATTAGCATGTAACAGGACCACATAAGTAATAATCCTAAAGTGAACAGTGAACTCTTATCGTGATTTTATTAGCATGTAACAGGACCACATAAGTAATAATCCTACAGGGTAGGATTATTACTTATGGGGACGATTAAAAATGGAAAACTCACTACAAATTGACTTGAAAACACTTGCTAAAATAGCAATAAGCTAGAAACAATCCATAAAATAACACTCTTTATAAAAAATAAACTAAACCACAATCATAGTTCAAGGTACTATACATAACAACCCACAAACCAAATTTGCAAAAATAATTCTCTCCAGAGAGGTAGCAAATAATCTGGAAATGTAATTCGCTTTGCAATAACTCAAGTAGAACTATTTGTACTGTTCTGCATGAAAGTACATCCCTGTCATGGAAATTGTTGTGTCTTTTGCAAGACACAGCCCTGAATTTTAAGGAGCGTATATTAAAAATAAGAGAATTCTGCAAAATATTACATGTGGCTGCATATTTTGCAAAAAGTTCAAATACCATGGGGTCAACCATCCAAAGCAACGGTCAGTGCACAAAAGAGGTGAGGAAGAGAGTGCAGGCAGGGTGGAGTGGGTGGAAATGAGTGAGTGTTGGGGCTAATTTGTGACAGAAGGAGAGCAGCAAGAGTGAAAGAGTAGTGAAAGGTGGTTATTTGGCTTGATGTCATATTTTCATACCACAAAAAAACTTCCTTTCTTTCGCTTCAAATTTTTTGCTCTTCTGAAAAGTGTCACCAAGTCAGATCTCATATGTGTAAACAAGCTTCTAAGGAGTGTAAGATAGAAGTTAGGTAGGCTGGACTAAGTACGCTACAATGAAACATTTCCTGCGCCCCTTTTATCATGACTTTAATTACCATATTCCACTTCTCAAAGAAATAAACAATAGCAGGAGCCCTTGCAGTTTTGTCCACCCCCGGCTATCTAGCTACCTGCCTCACACACCATCCTCCACCTTCCTCCTCTTCTCCTGGCCCTCTCCCTCCTGTCCACACACACACGCAGTCAGTCTCATATGAATTGCTTTTTTTATTTTTCAGCTATAAAAACACACAGAGCCTCACTCTCACAAACATTGCTCATTAATTCGATCTCTGGTGATGATTTATTTTCTCAATCCTTCTGCAAACTCATGCAGCCTTTTCTTCTTGGTCCCCGTTAATTTGTCTGTCCATCTTCCCACCCTCCCGTGGTAATAGGGCTGCCATGGAGTGTGACTTGGCAGCCGTAGTGTAGCTTTTAAGCACTGACGTGCAGCAGTCGCCCAAGAGCCTTCCATTGTTTATCTCATAGATAATAATAATAATAATAATGCTTCGGGCAGAGTAGACCCAACTCTTCACTGCCTTTTATGGCTTCAACAATACAGTGATTATAAATGGCTATTAATAAGAGATACAGTATTAGAGAGCCACACATTTGAATCATCATTATACAAGAATCAATGAGATTTGCAGAGTAGCAGAAGATAATTAAATTCAACATGATAATATGCAAGATTTTCCTCAGATTAGTTACATTTTAAAAGCAGCTTTTAAAGTCTTAAACAGGTGTGAAGAATATTAAAATTAAGAAAAAGACATTTTACTCAGACTGAGAAACAGCACATCAAGCTATCAAATTAGCATCTGCTGTGTGGGTTTTCTAAATTACTGGATGAGAATTATCTCTCTTGCATTATAAGAGACTGCTGATCACTATCACATTTCCATGTGGTTTTCTAATGTGGGAAGCATTAAGCCAAAAAAAAATGCCCATGGATTTTGCATTGTGGGCTTCACAACTAAGTGGGAAAAGATAGAATATCATTGCTGAAAGCAAATTCAAAGGCTCTTTCTCTTAGGCAGCGGTTCTTTATGTCCCAGCTTTGAATATTATCTACAAGGGAAGGGTTACAGGCATTGTTGCTGGCTCCGGCTGTGTAATGTCAAATCAATACCTGGTGTGTTTCGGGTTTCACAAATGAAAAATACAAGCAGATTTGATCAATGTACAAGAGGGATATATGACTTGAGGCTTGTACTGCTCTCGTAATACAAGACGGATCCATAGCGCAGCCTCACTGGTTGAACAGGCGAGATTAATCTGTGAACTGAGATGAAAATTGGCACTTAGTTGGCACTGATTTGACTCAATCTTATTGACTGAATAAGCCAGACAAATCAGGGGCACTTAGCAAAGATTGAGAATTTTTAAAGTTTTCCGAATTGCTCAGTCTTCTGAAGTGTCACTCTTCTGAAGTGTTGAAAATACAATTTTGAAAATGATGTAGGAGCAAGCAATGTATTTCATTAAAAACATCTGATAATCAGATGGTGGGGCAGTGAAACCTGCAGTCTAATGTCATGTTTCTTTCACATTTTGAGCCCAGTAGTAGACGTAAGATTCTTGTTTTCTTGTGTTGATGTGAGAATGTTTTCTTTTGACAGGTGAAATGATGTTTAAACCAATAACATGAGCAATACAGCACATCTTTGCTCAGTTCAGGTTTTTGTGCCTTTTGTTTTACTGCTAGAGCCTCTCTTGGTCTGATGTGACCTGTCACTTAGGGTGGTTTATGTCAGGCAACATTAGCAAACATGGCAACAATGCTGCTCTGTTGGAGTTATAGAATGTTTCATTCATTTATCACAAACATAAAGCAGGAAGTATGGATGGCAGAGAATTTTAACTCAAAACTTATTCACCAAGTTTCTCCTGAGCTTTCACCCAGGCTTTGGATAGGCCATCTCCACAACCCTCTTTTTTTCCTTTTTTTTTTTTTTTGAGCCCTTCCTTGGCAAATTTACTATACTCAGGGTCATTTTTGGACAGGGAAGACTTTTTCCTGGTACACCTCCTGCTTGGGTCAAACAAGGACCATGTCCTTACTGTGCACTTTAACACCTACAGAGCTTGTGATGAATTTTTGGTGGTTCTTGGAAATTTATTTTTGTAGGATCCTCCTGAATTTGATGACGTGATCAAACCAGCAGCAGTAACTTTTATTATGTCTAAATTACTTATTTTAAATAATTCAAAGATATTTTAAATCCCTTGCCAGACTCGCAGTCTGATTGTTTGTTTCTGAAGGCCATAGAGAAATCCATAGATAACACCACAAGATCGAATAGCAAAGAAGATGCCAGACAAGATGAAATGTTGCCTATTTTAATAACTCTTTGCTGGTTTTCACTGGGGACAGTGGTTCGCACCATTGCTTCACAGCAAATCTACCTCCAATTTGGGGCATTTCTGGTTGGTGTTTGCACTTGCTTCCTGTGCCTGCATGGGTTCGCTTTATCCCACAGCCCAAACACATGCTTGTTGGGTTAACTGGAGTTCTAAATTGGCCAGAGAGGTGAACATAAATATTTAACTATCTCTTTGTGTCAGCCCTGCAATAGACTGGTGACCTGTACAGGGTGTACCCCACTTGATGCTCTATAACAGCTGGGATATGTTCTAGCCCCTCCCTGACCCTAAATTGGATAAGCAGTTAGGAAAATAGATGGATAGGTATGATTTTCTTTCCCCTATTTATTCTCATAATCTGTTGGAGTCTTATTCAGTTCAATTTAATTTAATTTTATTTACATAGGGCTGATTCACGGGCAGCACGGTGGTGCAGTGGTTAGCACTGCTGCCTCACAACTAGACGGTCTGGTTTCAAATCTGCCCAGGCTCCTCTGTGCATGTTCTCCCCAGTGTTTGGACACACACACCCTGAACAGTATAAGCAGAAGAGAATGGATGAGTAAGCACTTGGTGGTGGTGGGAAGAAAAAACTCCCTTTTAACAGGAAGAAACCTCAGGCAGAACCAGGTTCAGTATGTAAGTTAGGGATCAGCCATCTACTGCAGCCGGATGCAGGATCAGGTGACAGAGAAGAGAAAGACAAGGACAAAACACAAATGATAGGAGTAGAGTTAATAAGTTAATAAGTTAATAACATGTAGTAATGGCATATGAACACATGGGGAGTGAAAAGAGGTACACAGAGAAGAAATGCTCAGTGCATCGTGGGAAGTCCCCCAGCAGCCTTGGCCTATAGCAGTATGATTCTAGGTTACCTGATCCAGCTCTAACTATAAGCTTTATCAAAAAGGAAGGTTTGAAGCCTGATCTTAAAGGTAGCGAGGGTGTCTGTCTCCTGAATCTAAACTGGGAGGGTGAGAAGTCAGATGGCTGAAAGCTCTGTCTCATATTCTACTTTTGGAAACTCTAGGAACTACAAGTAAGCCTCCAGTCTCTACTGGGATATTTCGCTCACTGTCTTTAGAATTCTTAAATGTAAACCACTGAATTCTGCTTAAAATGAGTTTGCAAAACTAGCCTTTGGTATTGTTGCTTTTTTTGTTGTTGTTCAATTTCTTGTGCAAAAGCACATCATCTGTTACATCTCCTTGTACCCACAGTGCTTTTATAAAGGCAGCCCTGAAACTCACATTTACAGTCACAATTTCCCTGACATTCAAGTGATACAGAGGGCAATACATGCATTTTCCAGTCTAGCAGATATAGTTGATGAAGGAATGTAAGTTAACTGGTTCTTAACAACAAATGCACCCTCATAGTTTCCCTGTAAATTTTTGGAAACCATATCTTTTCTCTGACTTACCTCTAAACGTGCCTCATCATTCACATGCACTACATCAGTCACACTCGGCAGAGACATTCTTCCAATTAAACACAATCAATGGCTAAAATTGCTGACCTCCTTTTGTAAGATGCTGGTGGTGATGTAAAGTGGCCTGCTGGACCCCTCTCACGAATTGGAACACACTCATCTTCAGACTCCAATCTCACCTACACGGTTGTCAAGTTTCATGATTGCTCCATATGCTGTTATGACTTTAAAGCACTGACAAACGCTGTCAACAGACATATAAACACCTTCCCAACTGCTCAAACCCACTGTGGTGATATGTCCTGCTAGGTGTCTTCTTTGGTCACATGGCGCGCGCGCGCGCGACACACACACACACACACACACACACACACACACACACACACACACACACACACACACACACCTAGGCAGCCTCACACAGATACACTATGGTGGCTATAAATTAAAACTGCTCTTTTCTCTCACTAAGTCTCATAAAGGCCAAAACATTTAGCTTGCTTACAGTTATTTTACATGTTGTTATTACATGCATCTCACACATCCTTCTCTTCACCCTCACGGTCTTTCTTCAGTACACACCCACACACTCTGCCTGTTCTTGTTCATCAGTCTCACTCACCATCACAGGCTCTCATCATTTAGCTATAGCATCTTGAAAATTACAACCGAGAAAGCACTCACCTTGTTTCCTCCGTGATTTATGTTAGGGCTGTTGTGTTATTGGTTCAGTTAATATCCAGAGTCATTACACTCATCCAGTCTCAGATTTATCAACTGTTTTGCTAAAGCAATTTAAGGGGTTTCCTTAAAAATTGATTTAACCGGTTCATGATATATTACTGGGTACTTATCGCTAACAATTTCCTCCTTCTATTTCACTTTACCTCAATTTTAATTTGACAGGAAAGGGTCTCAAGCTCAACCAGCCATGAATATATTCTCTCTCTCTGAACGATTGTTAGATTTATGATATATAAATCAAACCTTTGTGTCTGAATGTTGGATTAGAATATTTCCTATCCTTACAAGAGTAAAACTGAGCAGAAAAAATATTCAAAGGCCAAATATAAGGATTAAGAGCCCATCTATTAGGCTTGAGTCAAGAAAATTGTATCACCTTGTAAAAAGCTCTTTGTGGTTTTGGTGGAAGCACTAAAGGGCATCTTCATAAAGCTTGCTTTTCTATCTGCAGTGAAAGCAAACCACTAGAACTCATTTGTTAACCATATCTGGTTCTGTGTTTGTTCAGCCATGTTCACAGAGGTGCCTCACGATATGACTGCCCAAAGAGGTCAGGATGTGGAGATGGCCTGCTCATTCAGAGGAGCAGGAACGCCCTCCTATGCACTGGAAATCCAGTGGTGGTACATCAGGAGCCATCTTGACTGGACACACAGGCAGCCCTGGACAACCAATGAAGTAGGTTCATAACAGAAATAATGTCTTTACATGTGCAAATACATACTTTACTTTGGTCATCATTCCCAAGACAGTTAACAAACAAAATGCTCAATCGAATTTTAATATTTTAATTTTAATAATAATAAAAAATAAACTCCACATTAGAACTATAGATCTTGCAATGGGATCCCACCGGCCACAATGATGCTGAGATCTCAGAACACAAACGTTATAACTAGTCTTATAAATATTATGTCTATAAATGTAAATGAAGAACATACTATAAATCACAGAAGGAGCTATAAATATGGGCCTCTTGCTCCTATTTCTTCTAGTGTCCTTTACCCAGTACTTATTGTGGAACTTAGCCTTCATTTTGACCTCAGCTACACACTTGTCAAGTGTGTACAATATCTTTCACATCTGCGTAATCGCATTTCCAAAATGTGTCCACAGAGGCACATTTCAGCACCTGCCAAAGTGTTCAAAACAACCTTTATGGCGACTGCAAGAATAGGTGTTTTTAGAACCACAGACTCATGAGTTGAAAACAATACTACCCTCGCTGATGTTGTCTTTTGGGTCAAGAGGGAGAGTGGGGTAGTATGAGCCTTTTTAAAAAACCAAAAACACAAAAAACTTAATTTGACCTGTTGTCAAAGAAATAGAGACAGGAATAAAACACAACTTCAAGATGTTAGCTGTCAGTTGAACCTTAGTAGTATGCCCAACTACACTGCTCAAAAAAATAAAGGGAACACTCAAATAACACATCCTAGATCTGAATGAATGAAATATTCTCATTGAATACTTTGTTCTGTACAAAGTTGAATGTGCTGACAACAAAATCACACAAAAATCATCAATGGAAATCAAATTTAATAACCAGTGGAGGCCTGGATTTGGAGTCACACACAAAATTAAAGTGGAAAAACACACTACAGGCTGATCCAGCTCTGATGTAATGTCCTTAAAACAAGTCAAAATGAGGCTCAGTATTGTGTGTGGCCTCCACATGCCTGTATGACCTCCCTACAACGCCTGGGCATGCTCCTGATGAGGTGGCGGATGGTCTCCTGAGGGATCTCCTCCCAGACCTGGACTAAAGCATCCGCCAACTCCTGGATAGTCTGTGGTGCAACGTGACGTTGGTGGATGGAGCGAGACATGATGTCCCAGATGTGCTCAATCGGATTCAGGTCTGGGGAACGGGCGGGCCAGTCCATAGCTTCAATGCCTTCATCTTGCAGGAACTGCTGACACACTCCAGCCACATGAGGTCTAGCATTGTCCTGCATTAGGAGGAACCCAGGGCCAACTGCACCAGCATATGGTCTCACAAGGGGTCTGAGAATCTCATCTCAGTACCTAATGGCAGTCATGCTACCTCTGGCAAGCACATGGAGGGCTGTGCAGCCCTCCAAAGAAATGCCACCCCACACCATTACTGACCCACTGCCAAACCGGTCATGCTGAAGGATGTTGCAGGCAGCAGATCGCTCTCCACGGCGTCTCCAGACTCTGTCACGTCTGTCACATGTGCTCAGTGTGAACCTGCTTTCATCTGTGAAGAGCACAGGGCGCCAGTGGCGAATTTGCCAATCCTGGTGTTCTCTGGCAAATGCCAAGCGTCCTGCACGGTGTTGGTCTGTGAGCACAACCCCCATCTGTGGACGTCAGGCCCTCATACCATCCTCATGGAGTCGGTTTCTAACCATTTGTGCAGACACATGCACATTTGTGGCCTGTTGGAGGTCATTTTGCAGGGCTCTGGCAGTGCTCCTCCTGTTCCTCCTTGCACAAACGCGGAGGTAGCGGTCCTGCTGCTGGGTTGTTGCCCTCCTATGGCCTCCTCCACGTCTCCTGGTGTACTGGCCTGTCTCCTGGTAGCACCTCCAGCCTCTGGACACTACGCTGACAGACACAGCAAACCTTCTTGCCACAGCTCGCATTGATGTGCCATCCTGGATGAGCTGCACTACCTGAGCCACTTGTGTGGGTTGTAGAGTCCGTCTCATGCTACCACGGGTGTGAAAGCACCACCAACATTCAAAAGTGACCAAAACATCAGCCAGAAAGCATAGGTACTGAGAAGTGGTCTGTGGTCCCCACCTGCAGAACCACTCCTTTATTGAGTGTGTCTTGCTAATTGCCAATAATTTCCACCTGTTGTCTATTCCATTTGCACAACAGCATGTGAAATTGATTGTCAATCAGTGTTGCTTCCTAAGTTGACAGTTTGATTTCACAGAGTTTTGATTTACTTGGAGTTATATTGTATTCCCGTGTTTTTTTTTTTTTTTGAGCAGTGTAAATACACAGTTAAACACAAAGTCCAAAAAAAGTGGCGTCACGGATCAATTTGCTCCATGTAAGCAGAATTCTTTGGGCTCATTTGGCCCCACAGCCACTGTTCTGGAACAGTGCTTACTGTAACCAGGCTGCACTCACTAATGCAACTGCAGTGTTCTGCATACTGGCATTTCATCAACATATATGATCTTTAACTATAATTATAGCTTTTGACATAAAAATCATAATACCTGTTGTGTCAACTTAAGCTTTTTTTCTTGAAAAAAATATGTAATCTACTTCATCCATAAGGTTGTTCATTCCACCTCAAGATGGAAAAAATTATATTCTAACTTAAATCAGAGTAAAAATGACTTGAACTTATATTGCTTATATTCAGGTGGTGTATTAAATCCCCCCCCCCCACACACACACACACACCGTGTGTATATCCCTCATGATTTCAGATTAGCTTGCATTAAAGTCATTAAAACAACTTAATTATTCTATTAACCGCATGGGGCCAAAACTTGCTAAAGCAATGCAGACAAGCATGTAGCTGATGCAATAACATAATTAGGTATTAACCAACTTTCACATCTACCAGTCTTAGAGTAACATTAGCATTCATTTAGAGTCAGGTTCCATGTCATGTTTATGGTCAATATTGAATAAGATGAAAAAAAAAAGAATAAATGTTGCTAGATATTTGTGTTAAGCAGCCAGTTTGTTTTTCTTGATGCACTTGGGCATTGATAAGAAACAGTCACACTGAGCCAAAAACAGTAACTGTGTATAAAACACACCTGGAAGAAGCCAAAAATCTGTACATAACTGCATATTTGGATCATCTAAGTATTATGAATGGCATTTGTCCCATGAAAATTTACATTTTCTTTCAAAAAATATAGAAATTGAAGAAATCCTTACTATTTTTGTTGTTTTGTGTTGATTTGCATGTTGTATTAAAAATTGCCTGTGTGAATTTACTGTAGTATGAGGACTTCAGCATCTGATTGGCACAGTAAGAACATAACAAATCCAGTAATGTATTCTGGTAAATGTATTTCAATTTTGGTTTGGAATACCAATCAAAGGGAGATGAAAACCTTCTGCTAATGTTTTCCGTTTTTCCTAGGTGGCTCCTGAGGAGGAGATGGCAAAGGATGCTACAAAGATAAGTGTGAGTTGTGAGCAATTTCTGCAGTTATTTTTTCGAGAAAGCCCTTCTGTTTGCCTTGGTGTTAGAAGACTCAAAAATGCTTATGATTACATTTAAATTTCTTGTTCTGGATGATCCACAGATGTTGTGCTTCTGCTGTATTGCACACAAGGATGTGATTTTCATTCTCTGCAGCTCTCGTGGCAGCGAACGCTCCAGACGGCACATTAAAATGTTCACTAAAAACCTTAGTGGCTTTGCAGAAGCACAGTGTCAGCCAAAGAGCAGGCAGTGCTGGTGCTCGTGGGTGGTTAAGTGTCCTCCCCATGGGGGCATGGCCCTGAGTACATCATCTACAAATTTTTAATAAACACTCCTGAATCTTTGTGGCTGCAGCACCAAATCCCAGTAAAACACAGTGAAAAAGGCAGAGTGGGAAGTCAGCAAAGCTTTATAGATCTCCTTTGGTACTCATGCTGGCAAATAGTTGCAACAAAAACTAGGAGGGCGTTTTGCTGAACAAAGGCAGCAGGACAGTAACGTCTAGTTTTTTCTTCTTCTAATTAACCACAGAAGTGAGCAGACTACATGTTATCTCCACATAAATTTATTCCCATTCTAATCACTTTCCACTGACTTTGCAATTACATAAATAAGCAAGAAATTCAACTTTTTTTAATTTAAGAGCAGTGTGTGTAAAGTCAAAGATGTGTAAAGCTGCATTAAACATGCAGAATCGTGTACAGTACACACAAAAACACGAAGACTTTCGGCGTTCTCCCAAAAGGCTAGCTGCTGCTGATTCACTTATGCTGTGTTTTAGGTGACTGAATGCGTGTGCGTGTTTGTATGCGTGTTTGTGTGTGTGCGTGTTTGAGTGGGTGGAGCAAAACACTGCAGGCTGTACAGCTGCAAAATCATTATGAGCTCTCTCTATATAATGGATCCTGGCTCGCATCCATACAGTCAAACAAAAAGATGAGAGATGTTCACATATGCAGATGCAAGCTCGCAAATAGTACGCATTAAGTTTATGCTTACAGCCAAAAGCACAAATGCAGTCACTGCCACACACAACACACACGTTCCAACATCTACTGGCATCATGAAGGGGAAGGTGGGTGATAAATGAAGTTGTATTTATATCTCGGTGCGTCACGTCTCATGATGTCCCCAGACTCTCATCATCTCAACTGTGTTGCTCTGCGAACTCGCAAAACTTCGACATCCAAGATATCGTCTCTTCATACTTTCAAGGCTGCAAATAGAATTTGTTAATCGGCACCTTTGTCGTAGTGCATGCGTGGCAGTGACTGGCTAGAAGGAGGTGGGGCTTTGGAGTGCATCTAGGCCACAATGCACAAGTGATGGCAGCACCACATTTATGCTGTACTTCTGATGTTCTTTCTTCTGAACCTCCAGCACTTCATGCAGCTTAACTATCTACATAACATACTAAGCTCATTTTCTCTTCTAAACTCAACAAAGCTAAATGTTTGATATGCAGCCACAAAACATTAAGTGCTTTGGCTGAATTTGCATGCAAGAAGGATGCTTATACAATCAAAGTAATAATTTGACATTTTGAAATGATTCGCTGATTTGCATTCTTGCTGAGTGTTAGATGAGAAGATAAATGTCATGTCCATGATGTGGTCTTGTCTTGTTTTTGTGTGTGTTGCATTCTTCATTTAAGGAAATCATTAACCTGCTCAGGATTGCACAGAAAAGAAAAAACCTTTTTCCATCCATCATCTTTAACCACTTATCCAGTTCAGAAGAATATTCCAAGGGGGGGAAAACAAGCATTTAACTTTAAATATTTAACATAATTTGAGATTACAAATTAGCTGGAAAAAACCCCCTAATTATTCAAGATTAAACCTACCAAAAAATTTGTAAATGAGCCACATCAGTTCATTTTGCAGTTGGGATCACCATCACACCACAGAGGCCACAAGTAAACAAGGAGTGCTGCCAATTTCACGTTAGCGATAATCGCTCCATCCAAACCAGTGTATTGTTTTCTTCTAAAGAGGCCCAATTCAGGGCCAATTCAGATGTGTATGATAAATACGGTGATTCACGGCTAAAATAATGAGTATCTCCTTACTGCTAAATTAGATTTTGAAGGGTAATTTGAGCGGCCAGGCATAAAATACAGTATGACAAGTGGGCTCCATGTGTGGTGTAATGAGGTTGTTCCCAGCTTACAAAGTGTAGCCATGTGGCTCCTTAAAAACATCATGACTTTAATCTCAGAGACACGACAGTCTCTCCAAAGTCGAGTCTTTCGCCAACCCTCATTTTTTTTATGTGTTGCTGGGAAAATGGGAAATAGGTGCAGCGATTTGTTGAAACATGGAAACATACATAGAAATGCAGTATCTACGACAAAAACAGAGTTTATACAATTCTAATGAGGCTTAAACTAAATATTTGGTATGGCCACCTTTATTTTTCAGCACAGCTTGAACTCTCTCAGGCAGCTTTCTTGACAAATAAAAGTCTAGGAATTTTTTCCCTTCTGGGTCCCCACTCTTTGTTGTGGTCATTTTTTTTTTTCTTCAGTGTTTGATCCTCAAGTTTTTCCATTTTGTTCATTCCCTCATATCCAGTCTGATAGTTTCAGCAATCTCCGTCCATGAATTTGCTGACATTTGACTCCATATATTGAGGCTATGATTATTATTCCTTATATTGAGATGATGATTGTTATTCTTTTACTGATAAAATCAAAGACTGCAGTGAAAAAGTAGCCAGTCACAATAGTTGTGGGCTGCATCGACACCATGTGTAGTTAAATTTCTTGGGAGATGTACGTCAGGTTATGCCGTTGGTTACATCGTAGGGTTTCAGAGGGGTTTGTGGTTACGATGTACCTATGGCATAAATCTTTCTAGATCTCTAACACCACTGGCTGAACTGCAGCCCCAAACCATGACGGATCCTCCGCGATATTTTACAGATAGCTGTAGACACTCACAGACATCACTCACAGTCTGCTGCTTCTCCTATTTCCTTCCACTTGTCCAGTTTCCTCAGATTTTTTTAAGGGCACACTGCAAACCATGCTGAGATACGTCTGGTTTATGGCTTTATGAATCACCTTGTTGGTGCAAAAAATACTATTTTATGCCTGTGAAATTTTACTGTCTTTAGTATTTTTCATACATTCAACTAAAGAAATGGGAACAAATTCTATATTTTTGCAACAGGCTAAAGATACAGTTTAGAACCAGTTCTTTGCACTGTTATGTGCAGACACAACACAGGTTCATCCCTTGAGTTAGGTGCTTTTTCATACTTCAGTGATTCATAGGTCAGTGTTAAGTAGTTTAAAAATAAAACTCTGAATGTGGTCAGGCACAAGGACTGGAGTAAAGCGTTAAACAATGACAAGAAAATCTGGCTCCTTGGAAACAAAAATATAAAGTGTGGGCTGGCTCAGGACTTTTGCACACTACTGTACATGTTATCCCAGCTCCAGATTTTTCTGTTTTACCTAGAATAGCCCTAATACACCACTGCAGTCCCCTATGAATCTAGTTAATTTATTCATTCATCAAAACAACAGCTTCTACTGCGCATTTTATTTTTGGCTAACCATTACTTTGACTTACTTGATGCAGTGGCTTCTGATTGGAAGTTATACTGGATATATTTTTTTTACAGTCTGACCACATTATGTGTTTTTCTTTCTGTCTTCATCAGGTTGTGAAGGTTGTAGGAAGCAACATCTCCCATAAACTCCGCCTTTCCCGGGTCAAGCCGTCTGACGAGGGCACGTACGAATGCCGTGTCATCGACTTCAGTGACAACGAAGGAGCGCGTCACCACCGTGTCAGAGCCTACCTGCAGGTGGTTCCGGAGAGTGACGTCATCGGCAATAACCACAACAACTTTGAGGCTATGGATGACACCAAGAGAGGAGTGGGATTCTCTGATGGGGATGATGTGGAGTCTCTCGGTGGCACCAAAGAGCATGCTCATGGCCATCACCAGAATCACGGGCACCACCAGGAGCACGGCAAGCGGTCTTCTTCACCCGCCCACCACAGCCACAGCCATGGCAGCAGCAGTCAGCAGCACAAGGTGGGCAGAGAGCTGAGGAAGAGGGACGTGGACAGTAACCACAGCAGCCACAATGACTGCACCAATGAACCAAGCTGTGTGCTGTAGATGGCTATTGCACAAGGATTGCATAATATGATGTGTGTCACAGCATAAAAAGCTATTCTTCCCACACAGTGCATGCCTGTGCACAAATCCAGAATCCCTAGAAATGTCCAGTATGGCTTATTCTAAGCACAGAGCTGCAAACTGTGCAGGGAATGTAGCTTTTTCTCGCTGTGCATGGGTCTGGGTTGGACTGCTCACCGTCTGTAAAGCCTGGCTTCACGACATTCAGCAAAAGGGGGGGGGGGCTGATGTGTAGATCTAGGCAGCTCCACTGGTTCTGGTCTAAGCACCAATAAAAAAAAATGTAAAAAAAGACTCCTGTCTTACTATTAACCCGTGCTCTGTTCCACTCTTGTACTTTAGATACTGTAAAAGACACACTCTGCTTTCATGCTCATACTTCTTCCACTGCCTTACTCTGTCATTTGATACACCCTCAGAAATGAAAGGGTAATATTGTACATTTTATAACTGGGTCTGTCCCCAGTAGAAAAAAAAATCCTCCCTTTTATTCTGAGAATATTCTGAATGAAACTAAGCCTACTTCTTTCCCTGGAAATCTTTACAGCTCCATTACATCTTTCTTTTTGTGTGTGTATTCAATAATGGACATAAATATGGTGCAAAAGCTGTATACAGCCACAAATCGACAAGTGTTCTCCCCGTGCTCCCAGAGCAGCAGTGCTCATCCAGCAGAGACACCATCTCAAATCATAAGTACAGCGATGGTTTGGAAAGTGTGAGATTGCAAATCAAACAAAGAACAACACGGGCTGCATTTTCCCCTCAGAGCTTTTGAGTTTATGAATATGTCGCCTCTCTGAAAAATTTGCCTTCTCTCCCTCGTGCTGCAGGTTTGATCCATCCATGGCTGTTCATGCTGAGACAAATCAATCAAATCGTTCCGTGAGGGCCCTGCACGCTTGGAAAGCCATGAAAAGATCAAATCCATGCTTCTGAATTAAAAAGATCTGGTGTGCCTCTGAATCCTCTCTATAAATACATTGAAGAAATGGTGAAAGATACTGTTTTTCCTTTTTTTTTGGAGAAGCAGAGCTGTATCCCTCCCATAGCTTAGTTCCTTTATTCTAGTGCTCTGGCCCAGAACTCATCAGTCATTAAAAAAAAGCCTCAATCCTCTCCACTACAAGCCTCTTATCCACCCTGTGTATATGACTGTAAAATATGAAATAAAGTTAGTGCATGTTCAGTGATTTTCTTAAAAAAAAAAAAATTTTTGCAGCCAATCAATAACAAAAAAGTGTGTTACTTAGGATAACTTTTACCATTACTTTCAAAGTCCTTTCAATTGGATCTTTATTTTCTAAGCAGTCTTCTGTTGCTTTACTGCTTTCCAAAAGTGCTGTACAGACACATGAATGACACATTCTCTTCATAGCTGCTCAGAAAGGGGGGTGAGGTGGAGGGCTCCCCTAATGTATCTTAGTACTTCAGCAGTGTTTCTTAAACTACTGTATTTGCAGGGCAGCAAACATGAGCGTTATCACATTATAACAAGCCTGAACACGCGTGTCTGAAAAGGTCTGAGGGGCCATTTTTCTTCTGCCATTTTCAAGAATAATATCTTTGCTTAGATGCTTGTATGAAACCTCGACTGCAAGGGTGAAGAAGAGGCTTTCTGGGATATAGGTTACTCTAAAGGGATCAATTGGGACAAAGTGGATGTGGGTAACGTTAGACAAAGCCTTCGGCAGCAAGGGTGAAACCCAAGAGGAAATGTTGTTAGTGAAACACTGAAATTGTCCATTCTGCCTCAAAATATAGTCTTGTGTCTCAAGGCCATGAACGGTTCCAGTTTTGTGGTGTATTAACCTCCAGAGGGACAGCAGTGCTTCTGCTACTATGGGCAGACTGGGAGGCTGGTTTAGTGCTAGAAGCAGTGATCAGTGGGATTATTTTTCAACCAGTAATTTGATTTGATGTTTTGTAAAGAAGAGATCACTGTTGTGGGGGGGGGGGAATGTACATTTCTTCTGAGAATGTTTGGTCTCTCACTAAGTGTATGCCTTTATCTAATGAAATAAATTGTATATGAAACAGTGGCGTTTGCGTACTTTCTCATTGAATCAGAGGTGTGGAAAGGTGCAGTCGCTACATGTTTATATCTAAGTGGGTGGCTTTTTCCCTGTTCTTTGCCAGCTGCGGTTTACCTTTTAGCCCCTGCTCTGTGTCGGTGTCTGTCTGTGTGCATCAAGGAGAAACGATGTTAGGCAGTTGCCTGTGTGTAATAGGTGCTGCCAAATTCCCCTCCTCCTATTGCTGCTGATGACTAATGGTGCTATTGTCAGCACTGGCAGCAGGATAAATAGCAACAGCACAGGATGAGATAAAGAGGCGCTGTGCCACGCTCGCTAACATTAAGCCAGGCCAGCTAAATACAAAACATGTGGCGATCTTGTTTCTCCGCACTCAAAGCGTCATACATCCATTATAGAGCGGTGAGGTGGGGAGGTCCCGGGCTCTCCCATCACTGAGGGGATGTGATAATGGAAGGGATATTCTGTTTCCTTCATTTACACTTCTCTTGAACCCTGCAGGGCTCAGACTGATAACAATGATAGATTGGACAGTATACTTGTCATGATGTCAGGTAACCTCTTCCTTAATAGGGCATACCCCATCCTCAGTACAGCTATATTTGCCACAGAGCTCCCAAACAGTGGCTCTTGATGTACTTCCTTTTGTTCTAAATGTTCTAATTGTAGAAAAAGACCAAAATTGATTCCCATTACAACCATAAATTTTCAGACACAAATACGCAACTTTAAAAAAACCAATCAACTAACAGCTGTAATACTATAGGGGAAAATAAGGGAGCAGTCAAAAGTGCACATTACTAGGTTTTTTTTTCTTTTTAATCAAACATAACTTGGTAGCATTCTATTATTACTTATTGTTCATGTAAGTACTAATTGTCGGGTGAGGTAATAAGGGTGATGACTAAGGGACATTTTCTAAATTACTGAGTACTTCTTAATTATACAGTACTGGGTGATAAGATACTCAGCTATCACAACGACTAAAAATATTTTCTTTGCTTTACAAAAGAAGTGAAATCAGTTTTTATGACATAGCCATTAACACACAGGCTTCCATATTGCTTCTTTGTATGTGGACAGGTCATTTTTAATATATTCAAAGAAACTGTTATGATTATAGTTGTGACATATATATAAAATGTGTTTCCTGTGACTTATATTGTAATGAATAATTCACCTGATGGGCAATATTTTCAGCTGTAATTAGATGTACTGCTTGGTATTTACTGTGATATTCGCCATGTGTCAGATTACTACTTAAGTAGTACATACGTAAGTAGATGATAAAGTGCTTCACTGTAATGAAAGTATCAGTGAAGTAGCAGCACTGTCACTGTGCCTGACATCAGGAGCACGTCGGGTACGTGTGACAGTGTGGCTCACTGATGAGCTGGACTTTAAAGCTTTTAGGCACAGAAAAATAAATGATTAGGTTTTGGATGAATAGGTGATACTTTTGAACTTATCAACTCACCTGTTAGTTTGGATCTTTCATGTGATTTATTTGAAGTTTTTTTGGGAAGAAACCTTTAAAAATACTACCAACAGACTAAAATTTAAATCTTAATAAGAAAATCTGTGTTAGAAGTTCAATTTGTATTTTTTACCAGGTAAAATTAATCTAAAAAGAGACTTAATTTTTACTCAGTATGAACAGATAAGATTTTTTTTAATTATGTCATCAAGCATACTGTTGCCTTTCTGGCCAGATGGATAGTCAGCAACAAGCCTTTCAATGCTCTGTGGTACAGACACATCTCACACAGTAACAATAACACTATGAAGGGTATCAGAAACCCTCTTCTCAAGTTCTGCTTTGACATCAGCATGACCCACAGTTAAATAATTCTGGACAGGGTGATGTTTGGTGATTATCTTTCAGGTTCACAAAAAAAATAGAAATTAAATATTAAGGTAATTCTCTCATAGACAAAGACACAAAGTAAAAAGAAATAGAAAACCTAACATTTGCATTTCCGTTATATGCCTGTGAAACACAAAGTCTGATGAAATGAAATCCACAGCTCTTTCAGCACATATCACCTGTAGAAGACGTGCCAGATTCGCTCCTGGTTTCCTTTCTATCTTTGCTGCTTATCAGAGCTGTGCATACCATTAAAGGTTATCACAAACATATCTGACAGCTGCTCTTTGGCACAGCTGACAGAGTTTCTTTCTTTCAGCAAATTGACCTGTTGGTGTAGTGCTTCAATAAGCCGTCTGTTTGAGAGATGAGCCAGTCTCATTAATGAACAGTTCATTAGCTGACTGGCTGGTTAACTGTCTCAGCAACTTGATCCAAAACTCCTCCCTCAGCAGTTTCAGCACGTTGTCCGAGAACTCGTCTGCTTTGGCTTGCCCATCCCGTTCAGCTGTACTGGCTGGAGGTCGGGTTGGGGTGGGGATGTAAGAGGATGGGCAATGCAGCTCATTTAGAGTAAACCAGAAGGTGTCCGGATCCACCTGGATTAGGTGTCGGAAAACGCTGTGCAAGAAAATGAAAGATACGTGGGAACAGGATTAGCTCTGAGCTGTGTTTTGCTTTGTATGTAATATACTACTATATGGAAAACACCTTCCCATAATCCAAAGTGACAGACTGAGCAGGTTTTGCTGGCTTTCTAGCATACAATCCAACACTTTAACTATAAGCTCATTAACTCAACACTGCCGTTTCTCTTGAGTTTTTTTTTTTTATAATCACCTTCAGCAAGGAAAATACTTAAGTACATTAAAGCATATGTTTTTACTGGTGGCTTCTATGTTGCTACCCAAACACTTACATAAAAAAAAATTACAGAATGATATAAGTTAAAAAAAAAAAAGGTGGCATGCTGCATTCTGAGCTTTATTTTCATACACCACTCCCATCTGTCCTTTATACAACCTAAAGTAACACAGTGCACACATTTTGCCTCAACTGCCAGTGTAGGTCAGAAATGAGCTCCCTTTCAGTTGATTTACTCAATACACCTCACAGTATGGGATATCACACCCCCACATGTCCTGAAGACACCTATGTGCATGCCTTTAAGGCAGCTGACCTATGATGATATATGTGAGGCCCCACCTGCATATATACACCCATGTCATCACAGGCATCCCTCAGCTAATTACCTCACCAAGAATACTTCTGCTGAGTCAGGCTAGTTAGCTGCTGCTAGTTAGCTCTGTTGTCTGCCAACTTGAAGTTAGCTTAACTGCTCCTGTTGGTGTTGGCCACCACCACTCAGTTGGTACATAGGCTGCCCGCGGAGCACCAATTGGTCTTCCGTGCTGTATTTTTTTGCTTTACACTCTGCTATGAGTATCAAACTGATGCAAGTGAAGAAGAAATCTTCTGTTTGCCCCTGTCCTCTGGGGTAGGGTTTCTTTTTACATGACAAGGACCAGCATGAGGTGTGCCCCATCTACGTGGGGGCTGCCCACGCTAGGAGAGCCGTGACTGAGCTCAGAGCCTGTGCGTTTTGTCGTCAGGTCCAGGCTGCTACGTTGGCTGACCAAGACAACATGTCGCTTTTTTCCCGTTTCCCTCTGCAGCAAAGAAGTTGCAGGTGGAGTGGCCCTCTCCTTGAGTGGCTGTTCGTCCTGCTGTCCACCCATCTCGCTGGACAGACGGATCGCTTCAACCGTTTACTTGGATGAACTAGTGTCTGGTTATTGGGCGTGTCACGCAAAGCCATTGGGGCTATATTTGAGCTGAGGAAGAAGCAGACAGATGCTCTGCGCAATATCATCTTCAGACGTGATACAAAGCCCAAGCTCACAGCCAGCTCTTGCACCCCAACAGTTCTGCTTTGTCACAACTGATCTAACAGACACTTTCATGTGCCTATACACCCAGACCATGGGCAGTTTCTGTGCTTTGCATTCAAAAGCATAACCTGCAAATACCTGATGCTGCCCTCTGGGCTGTCTCTTGCTCCTCACACCTTCACCAAATGTGTGACAGTACCATTAGCTCCTCTCCAAGAGAGGGGCATCTGTATCTTAGCCTGGATAATTGGGCTCTGGTAGCAGGAGAGCAAGCGGTGACGCAACCGTCGCTGGTTCGGTGACAAACTTGCTAACCCTAACCGGTCTTTTCTCTCAGGCAAGAAATATTTTCACTTTCCACGTTTGTCAGAGCAAAGAGTGGCCACGTTTCATTGCTGCCTCGCTCATTTTCAGTTGGAATGCAGACTGTGTTTCCAAATGATTTTGCAGTTCTTGGGCATTGTGACTTCTGTGATTGCTGTAGTGCCACTCGGACTACTAAAGATGAGAGAGTTTCAGCACTGGACTTTCTCTCGCTGCCTGTGTGTGTCATGTCAGGCTGACAATAGCTGCAACTTGCACATTGGCTCTCCGCCCTGGGAGGGAACCTGAGCTGCTGTGCCAGGTCTCTCTGATTGGGATTGTGTCTTTTTGGAGGGTGGTGTCCATAGACACCCCTCTGGGGCAGTGAGAGACTCTGCAATGGTGCTTGTTCAACTGAAACTGGTCCAGGCCCTTCTCTCTGGGGGAGACCCCTGGTAGGGAATGGAAATTGCACCCTCTGGCAGTGGCCCAATTATGGGATCTATTTGGCGAGGCGGAAGTAGATCTTTTTGGCGCCAGGGCGAACACTCACTGTCCCCTGTTCTTCTCCATAACCAACCACGTTGCACCTCTGGGGATAGAGGGGCAGCAGACCCATGGCAAGACATGCTCCTGTATTTATTTCCCCCAGTGTAAATGATACCACCAATGCTTTCCGCAAGGACCTCTTCTCTCAGGCGGGAGGAAAGGTAACTGATCCATGCCAGAACCGTGACAGCTGTATGCTTAACTGTTAAGGGGTTTGATAGCTAAGGGTCTGTTAAGGGTGATGGCAATGCACTAAAGAGCAAGGGCTTCATCTACGAGGGGCCTGTATGCCTATGAATGGCGAGCCTTTACACAATGGTGCCAGAACCGGTGTGTCCTCCCGGCCCATTATTCTATTTCTGATGTTTTGACATTCCTGCAGAAGCTGTTGGATAAAGGTCTTTCCCTTTCTACAGTTAAGGTTTATTTGGCAGCTATATCTGCTACTCATCCTGGCTTTGATGGGGTAATGCCAGGTGCACACCCTCTTGTCATGTGTTTTTTGAAAGGGGTCAGCCAGCTGAGCCCTGTGGTTACATCCCCTCATGGGATTTAACTTACTGGAGACCCTTTGTGGCCCCTAACTTGAACTCATTGAGTCTATAGATATTAAGTTTCTTTCATATAAGATTGCATTGCTCTGGCTTCAGCAAAGCAAGAGGGTGAGCTTCATGATTTGTCTGTGCATTTATCTTGCACATAATTCTCTTCTGATGGCCTCAGGGTGATATTAAACCAAAATGTGGCATATTTAGATTACTTAGAGATTATTCTTGCAGTTTATAGCTCTGTGGATTGAGCTTCTGATTTTTTTGCCCCTCCTTTCACATCAGAGGAGCAGAGGAGGCCGCATTCCCTGTCTACTATGCATGAGCTACATACCTACTATACATTGAACACACTAAGGACATGCATTTATTTGACCGGTTGCTTGTCTGCTTTGCTAATCCAGCCAGAGGTAAAGCTCTGTTTAAACAGAGGTTCTCCTCATACATACAGCAACAAAGGTCTCTCTTTGCCTCAGGTGTGAGAGCACATTCTACCAGGAGAATGGTAACCTCATGGGCCCTATTTATTGGGGTTTCTGTAAATGATATTGGTGCTGCAGCAAGTTGATCAACACAGCACACTTTTGTTCAGTTCTATCATTTGGACTTGATGCCTTGATATCCCATACTGTATGTGTTGTACCTCGTTCCTCTCTTTCAGGGAACAGAAGTTATAGTCATAATGCTTTATTTTTTAGATATTAATGTAAATATCTAACCAGACAATCGCATGGCAGCATTTTGGTATGTAGACATGGTCAAGACAACCTACTGAAGTTCAAACCGAGCATCAGAATGGGGAAGAAAGGTGATTTTAGTGACTTTGGATGTCGCATGGTTGTTGGTGCCAGATGAGCTAGTCTGAGTATTTCATAAACTGCTGATCTACTGGGATTTTCCAACACAACCATCTCTAGGGTTTACAGAGACAAGCGTGGCAGACCACAACAGGTGCCACGCTTGTCAGCTAAGAAGAGGAAACTGAGGCTACGATTTGCATGGGCTCACCAAAATTTTACAACTGGAAAAAAATCTGGTCTATTGTGTCTGGAATTCTGCTGAGACATTTGAATGACAGAACCTGAATTTTGCTGGAGTTTCCTGTACTTTAGTGCTGTACCTAATAAAGTGACTGATGTGTGTATATTTGCAGTATTACAAACTTGGGATCTGTGGTGTCCCTCCTGCATTCATTTATTATTAATCTGCTTCACATTCAAACAATTTCAACTAGCCAAATATGAGTTGACTTTCATTATAAAGTCATAACAAATGCGTTTTTCAGTGAGCTCAGCACCTGCAGCACTGCTATTCTTCAATTCCAGTAAGCCTACAAAACAAGAAAATGGTCATTTTCTGCATTTTCTGACAGTGGATATGTTGTAAAATATTGCAGAGAGTAATGGAACAAGTAGAAGCACTGATAGTGAACTGTTTGATGAAAGGCTGCAGGACATAGGCTGACGTCTCAGTGAGGAAAGCGGTGCCTTTTACTGTGCTCTACTGCAGCATAAAATCAGATGAAGGTAACGTATTGCCTGATTTAAATAAAAAGAATAGCTTGATTTGCTTCCCCTACACCTTCATTGCTATTAGCACCAGTAACTACAGTTGTTACCAAATCAACTGAGACTGAAAACTTTGAGATGGGCACTTTAAATATTCATGTCTGATTAACTAGCATTCAAAGTAACAGAAAAAAACCCACTATTATTTATTATTGATTAAGAGCTGAACACTCCTAATCTTAGTAAATGTGCTTCATCAGGGTCGTGTGGTGTGGTTTGATTAGAAGCAGACTGAGGATTAATTTGCAGGGCCATGTGAGTGCAGATTTGAAAAAAAAAAACTTCTCTTTTAGAAAAATACCAGACCATACTAAATTATAATCAGCTCCAAGGATTTCAATACCCAGAGCAGTTCAATTCAATTCAATTCAATTCAATTCAATTCAATTTTATTTACTTAGCGCCAAATCACAACAACAGTCACCTCAAAGCAAAGTACTAGTATGTACATATTACTATTAGATGTGCACTTCTTTATTGCAAGTAACACCGTAAGCCAAAAGCAGCATTTAAATGACACAATAATAGATAAAAGCTGATTTTTTTAACCATGTCAGCCTAACACTCAAACATGTTTGTAGCTAAATTAAGTATTTAGTTACTTTCCAAGACTGCAGCGGTCCTTAATAAAGGCTTACCTTAAACATGCCTCTTGTAGTTTGATGGGTTGCCTGCAGCTTAGGTAGGGGAGACAGGCTTCACAAACAGCATCCAGGTCTGCTTCACCTGAGATAACCAAACACAGGACATTTTACTATATTTCATTCATACAAAAATCTGAATACATCGACCCTTTTTTCCAGCTTAACAGATATCACAACAGAAATCAGCTTGTAATTATTGTGATTAATCAATCATTATTGAAATGATTGATTAATCACAGCAGCAGAATACAGTTAGAGTCTGACACTTTTGGCATGAAGTACATCACTCCCTTCAAATATTTTACATATAAAACTGGGGCGTGATTAGTAAATATCCTCCAGGAGCATACAGGTGGATGCTTGGGTGGTGGATGGGATGAAACAGCAGGCAGTGATGTTCATGCTGATATGTCAGAAAAAGAGAGAGAGGGAAATTCTGCAGCTTAAACGACTGCCAAATCATAGTATGATGTGAGGAAAGTGAGGCATGTCACGTGTGTATGATGCAGTGCAGCTCCAGGATTCGCTCCACACATGGTTACTGTTGTGTGTTTTTTTTCTGATTGTGTACAGTGCATGTACAATGACACTTTTAAATTCAACAGCACAAACCCTTTCAAGATATGATAAGACAGTTCCAAAAAAATATGGGGTAAAGATAAGGAGGAGGAAGAGGGATAAAAGATGAACTAGGAAAAAGATGAAAGAGTAAAGAAGTAGACCAAGCCTGGACTTTACCTCTGCTAACTCCTAATGAGCTGTAAAAAAAAAAAAAAAAAAATACTGCTGAGGTGGTTCAGGGAGAATTTCACAGCAGGCTGTTTGCACATCTCTGGATTTCAGACATCCACTCTTCCCCACATTGAGGAGTGGATGTGTGAAAAAAGAGCTACCTCTTTTTCCTCTATACTTCCCTCACCTTTATTTCTTTACTCTATCAGTGGCCCAACTCCCTGTGCTCTCTTTTTCCTTCCACTCACTAGGTGCACCTTTCGTAACCTTGCCGGCTCCTGCTCCCTCCATCCCCTTGACTTCTCTCCACTCTTTCATCTTCCTCTTCCTATCTCACTCACACTCTGTATCTCTCTCTTTCTCCATCCTTCCCAGCAGACATTTAGCAACTCCCTGAGCTGCAAACTGGGCTGCCTTTCAAGCTTCATTTCAAAACATGTCTCTCTCCCTCTCTGCTTACTCTATTTGCCAATTCAACCCACACTCGGCTTGAACCAGGCCTGCTCACTGTGTGTCAAGAATAAAAGCAGCAGTGCACATTTCAGAGTTAAATGGGATTATTTAGCAGCAGCTTTTATCCCCTTTCTTCCTCCTTTTCTGGTGCTACACTCTTGGCCTGTAGTCTTTTGTGGAATCAAGGTGCTTGGATGGGAGGAGAAGAGTGAGAAATGCTAAAGAGGAGAGGGCCTGGTGCTGTTAAATTTTGTGGTAAATGAGTAACAGGGTGGATTTGGAGCTGAAGCTAGAGCTGGAGCTGAAATGTATTATTTGCTTCAGTCAATGTGTGTTTCTGTCTTTCGCTCTCTGTGACTAAGGCTTGGTAATTGGCTTGCTGCAGGCGTCCCAGAGGTAAGCTGTAGCCAAATCGGTATTCACATGAGTGAGGCTGCAGTCGCTGACTGTTTCTCTGCTGCTCCTTCGTATTCCTTCCATCTCCCAACACCAAATCTCTCCCCGTCGGATAGAAAGAAGGACAGCATCAAGTGCCAGCAACAAAAAACAAGCACAAGATTGATAAAGGAATAGATTAGTCTCCTTCTCTGATGTGAAAAACACGACTTTTTTTGTTTTTTTTTTATGTGGGTACATCTCAATAATAAGGTGGTCAGTCCTGTTGCCTCAAAGCAAGTTGACCCTGGGTTTTAAACAAGAACAGGGCCCGCCTTTGTGGAGTTTGCGTGCTCTCCCTGTGATTTCACAGGGAATGTGTGTGTCCAGGATTTCTGGTTTGTCCAGCCATCAAAAAGCTTGCCAGGTTAATCCTGCCCATCTTGGCAAAATAAAAGGAGAAATCAAAATTTCAGCAAGATTCTAAATCTCAAAAGATCCGACTTCAGCTATGACATGTGAGAGCTGAGCCCAAGATCACGCTTCTTCACAAGAGACAGAGCCTTGCTCTGACAAACAAGCGACTAAGCTGACACGCTCACTGGCCAATTTATTAGGTCACTCCACAACTGCTCATTAGCGCAAATATCTACTCAACCAATCATGTGACAGCAACACTTGCAAATCATCTAGATGCTCACGATAGATAAATTAGGTTACAGTGTCTATAGGCACAAGCAAACTCTGAACCAAAACTTGAAGATTGTGGGGAAAAAACTGATCTCTTTCCTGCTGCAATAAACAGATTGTAGAGTCGGGAAACGTGTGAATCCGTGGATCAGTTGTGCCAACAGACTGATGGTGTTGCTGTGAGGGAAGAGGATAGTTTACTGGCATTCCCTAACACAGAATATAAAGAGGTTTATATACTGTGTCCCCTAATACCAATTCAGCATGCTTTAAGTGCTACAGTCAATCCAAGTGCTATTGCTGGCCATGAGCATCCATTTGGGGGCACAGCCTGCCACCACTGAATGATTCTTGTTCCTTGTTCCTTTGAACATGAACCTATTGGAAGTACTCACAAAGTCTTCTCAAGCTGGTTCCATTAAAACATGTCAATGACAATTCAGTGTATTCAAGCTGCCGCAACAGTTATCAGATCTCAAGCCAATAGAGCACCTTTGATTAATAGCATGAATGGTCATCTTGAGAATCTCGCAGATACTGCGTGATGCCAACATAGACCAGCACCTTATTAAATCTGTTCCTAGGGGTCAGTGTTCACGATTACTGCTTCCCTACTCAGAACTCAAACTGAGAGACATTTTAAGACTGTCTTGCAAAAACAGTATGCTTAAGACCTCTACTGAGTTTTTCAGTAATCAGGTTAGGAGACTATAATGGCCAGTCCAAAACCTTCAGCTTGCATATCTAAAAGTAGTTCAAGGTAGTTTTTAACCACAGAACGCCCCAAGAAGTCCCATGTCTATGCCCTCACAGCTAAGACCTGTTTTGGTGACACTGGTGTGTTCTGCTGTGTATTGAGGCGGTGGACTGACCCACTCTCCAACAGACAAACCTCTAAAGTCCTGCAGCTAGCAGGGCTAAAAACCAATCAGACAGAGTATCTACAGTATCCATGACCGTGTCTTTATGTTCCTATTATCAACAGATGGTCTACATCAACAAAAAAATCTAAACAACTCTCATAGGAGAAAACTTACACTGCAGTTTTGGTAACATCTCATAGCTGAACTTTATCATCTCAGCTAATAATAAATTATATCTGGCTTTCAAAATTTTATGCAGTATTCCAGCTTTAAGAAAGATAAACACTGTGAATTTAAGTGAGTATGCTGCTACATTAAACTGATTAATTTAAATGGGACACTTAAAGAAATGATTTTATTTACTGTTGAACATACACGTTTAGCCTAAACTTAAATATCTCGACTTTTGCCCAAATGTATTTTCACTCCTTTGCTACGTGTGATTTAGGTGCAATCATACTGCTTTTAAATAAAGAAGCACCAGAGCCAGAAAGAAGTAAAGAAAGTCAGAAAGTAACTGTAACCTTACTCACAGTTTTTACACTAAAACTGTCATATAACTCTTTATTCTCCAACACAGCCTGAACTCTCTCAGGCAGCTTTCTTATCATTTCTTTAAGCAGTCTTCAGGAATAGTTATTCAGGCTTCTTGAAGGACATTCAAAGCTCTCCTTTGGATGTTGGCTGCCTTTTGTTCTGTTCTCAGTCAAGATGATCACACACCACTTCAGTAATGTTGAGGTCCGGCCTCTGGGGTGGCCAATCCATGACAGAAAGTGTTCCATTGTGTGTTTCTCTATCCAGGAATGCTTTTATTGCACTGGCAGTGTGTTTGGGAAAGTTAAGCAGTTTCCAATTAGACACTTTCCAGATGGTATTGCATGGTAGATCAAAATCTGTTGGTACTTTTCTGTGCTAATAATTTAATCAATTTTGGCAAGCTCTCCAACACCACTGGATGAAATGCAGCCTCAAGCCATGAAAGAGCCTCCACTGTGTTTTACAGATGGCTGTAGACACTCACTATTGTACCGCTTTCCTGATCTCTTCCATTTACTGATGACGTTGAAAATTTCAAATTTGGATTCATCACTCTATAAGACCTGTTGCCACTGCTTTTCAGTCCAGTTCTTGTGTAATGTGGCATACCTCAGCCTTTTCTCCCTGCTTGCCTTCCTTAAGAATGGCGAACAACACATGGATCAGCTGAAGGGCCTGAATCATTTCTCAGGTCCAGTGTCAGGTCTTTGCTGGACTTTTCCCTATTTCTTAAGGACATGACTTACAGCTACTGTTCAGCTGCTGTAGATAGTTTCTTCGGCCTTATGCTCATTCTTTTTTCCTCCACTTGTCCAGTTTACTCACATTATTTAGGGTCACACTGCACCGTATGCCAAGATATGCCAAGTTGTCAGCTAACAGCACTTTGGTATTCACCTTGTTGGTGCAAAAATACTATTTCATGTCTGTCAAACTGTGTTATGGTTGGAATTTTTCCACAGACTCAACTAAAGAAATTGAATCAAATTGTGTTTTTTTGCGACAGGCACAAAGTGCCCGAAGACACAATTTAAAATTGGTTCTTTGCTAAGTTGTCTGTTATTGAGTTAGGCCTTTTTTATGCTTAAACGATTCAGAGGTCAGTGTTAAGTAGCTTAAAAAAAACATTCTTGTGAAAATGGTCAGGTACAAGGACTAGACTGAAAATGAGTGAAAAATGTCCAAAGAAAAACTCTGAAAGACCTTCAGAAAGCCTAGAGAACTGTTGCTCAAGACCACTTTAAAATAACAAGTAAGACTGGCTCCGTGGAAACAAAATATAAAGAAATAAGGGGTGGCTCTAGATTTTTGCACAGTAGTGTACAGACAAGGATATCATAAAGAGCAAAAAGAAGGATTTACCCAGAGGGCCCAGAACCTAAAATTACATTTACTGATTTCGCAGCAAGTTAGCTCATGAGGAGCAAATTACCTATGTGACACAGCACAAAGTGAACGCTGCCGAAATTAGCCAAGGTTTATTAGAATTCTCAGTTAATTTACAATAATAATTTGTCTTAATGTGACTCAACCACTCAGCCGATTAACACATTCAGTAGAAATTATTTGACTTTTTTAATTATGGTCTGCCACTATATACATTTGGCAGCAGTGCCAAGGCACAAAGAAACAGCAGGAGGTAATCACAGTAACAGAGCTATGCCTTCTAGCTGAAAGCCTCTGAGAGGCCAATATATTTTATACTTTGAAAGTAACTGTAAGAAACCACTGCCTTCCAGGTAAGGCTAGCTAAGCCACATCACGATGTTAACACTGTATTTGACTTCAAGTGTGTATGTTTTACTGTAAACTTATTCTGTGTGAAATTATTATTTACTTTACATGTTGTACAAGTATATCAAGAAACATTAAACCTACAGAAACTTGTAGGTGTACATTTTTTCTGTCAATACAGTCTTCATTGTGATATTTTTGAAATACTGTGTTAATATCAAAGCGGGAGACCAATGTTGCATTTCAACCACAGTTACACCATCAACCATTTTCATTGCACTGATAATGGTGTAACTGCAGCTGTGGAGCTGTGGTTGCTCTACAACATATACTTTAGACATCAGGTCTTTTCATATGATGACAATCACTGTGTGAAACTAATCACCCCAAAATAAGAGTAAGATGATTAAGTAAGTTAATATTTGCTTTTCTTTTAGTTTTCATTCATCTGGCCTCCGATAACACATGGAGGAGCAGCAGCATTTGGACAGAGACACAATTTTTGTAATTTGGCCTCTACGCACCACGACAATGAATTTGAAAAGAATCAATCAGATATAACTTAAATGCAGACTTTCAACTTTATTATAAAGTGGTTATCAAAAATATTCTATGAAGGGGTCAGCATGTACAGCTTTTTTTTTTTTTTACTTTTTACATTTTTGACATCTTTTTTCAACGGCACAAAACTAACTGGACAGTTGGCATGCTGTGAGCAGGCCTCACCTGGTCAGCATAAACACATAAATGAGCTGAAGCTGCCATTTCTTTGTTATTTCACAACAAATTATTGAGATCAAAGGTTGATTGCGAGTTTTTAGAGGACTCAAAATGCAGTCCATAGAGATGACAATGTGAGGGGGTGGTACATCACTATAGAGAGATAGCAATGATCTCACAATTTAGTTAATTCTTCTAGAAAAGAAATGCACTGGCAGGCTGAGCAACACTAAAAGGCCTGAGAGACCCTGAAACATAACTCAAGTGGATGCCTCATGAGATTCTTTTCTTGGTGAAGAGGAGATAGCATTTTGATGTGATAGCCATACTGATTTCCATCTATATTTGACAGTACGAATGGAAATCAACCCAAGAACTTATCTGGGAAAAGAAATGAGTGCTTTGAAAGGCTGACCCAATCACCCAACCTAAAACCCAAGTAAGCAAGTTTTTCACACAATGAAGACAAAACATCCACAATGAGCAGCAGTAAATTATGTCAAAGCATCTGAAGTGAGGAAACTAGGTTTGGTGATCCCTGTTGGCTCCAAATTTAAAGCGATCACTGACTATAAAGTATTAAAAATAATCTTCACATTTATAATTATTTTAGCTTGTACAATTTGGAGCCTGTAATAATGGAGAGGCTATGTAATATATGTCTGTTATTACTAAAAAGATGAATGTTTTTGTAATTCAACTGGAATTAAAGCTTAAAATCTGCACTTCAAACACTAAAATTATATAAAATATTGCCATTGTTCAAATATTTATGGACCGGACTTAATGCAGTTCTTCGACTGCTTAACTGCACATTTTAATCATAATTCCCTGCGAGGTTATGTGTCACAAGGAAGACACATTTCTCATTAAGCATTCCATGTGATCAGTTTGTAATATAAAAAACATCACACTTGCTGTGGCTTTAACAGCTTCACACATAGACTTTAAAAGATAATCTAAGGAAGTACCTGTAGATCATGATGCTGTGTTACACAGATTCTCAAAACTCAATTACAGAGCAGTGTTTTAACTTGTTTAAAGCTGCTGAAATAATCTACCAGTATTAAAAAGCTCCGATGTCCGCTGATCAAACAGCATATGTCACGATCGCTTTCTCTGCGACTGGAGATGGGTACAGATGGCTTCTCTGCTGGTGCGCTTAATGACTTTTCTCACCTTTTCATTGCAGCTCACTTAGAAGTTGAAAGAGTGAAAGCACTGACACTGACTGAAGAGCACTGTGTGGTGAGAGGTTAGAATGCTAAAGCTTACCGCCACTAATTCTGCCTGTCCAGGTGAGCATTTAAGCCACTAAATGCCACCTCTCCCTCACCACTGCTGCTTAATCTCCTTGTTAAATCGGCCTTGTCACACCCACTGTGAATTGAAGCCGCAGACCATACTGAAACTGACTTCACAGAATAATCACAAGGACAGTTGAGTATCTCAAACACACAACATGTATCATGGCTGTTTATCTGCACACTGTAGGCGAGAGTCTGTTGTGTAATGTAAAGGTTGAATTCACGGGTTTGTGCATTACAGTTCAGAATGTAAATTTAAGAGGGAATAAAACACAAAAGACTAATGTCAAAAACAAAACCAATTTTTACTAAATTAAACTATCTCAAATTATCTTTACACTGCGGCCCTTGTCACTGTTAGAGCTGATGTTTGCTCTGGAAAGGCTGCAGACAGCTCTGTCACCTTTGCGACACGTGGTGTCACCAGATGCTAACTTTTCATCTGCTGGTGTTGAACCTCAGTGGGAGGGTGCGACATTCGTGATGTTCACGCTGTCACTCAGTTCACCTCCTCGCTGCGCAGGTGACCAGGCTGGGGGCAACCGCTATTAAAAATCCCTGGTTTTGTCAGTGGATGGAACCTTATTTTTAAATTGCTTTTTGAAAAATAAATAAATAAATACATCAGCAATGAATTCAGTTTCAAAAATATACAGACCCACCTCTTCATTTGCACCCCACCAGCCAACTGTAAAGTGATTGGTGATTAAAATTTTAGTCAAGAGCATTTTGCTTTAAATTAACATCCATCCATCCATCCGTTCTTCTATGTTATATAGGAGTGTAGTGTCAGAGAGAGACAGAGAGAAGATTACTTGAGTTAACTCTTTGGACTACTCTAAGTGTAAGAAAAGCTTCCCTAAAAGTACCATCTTTGTTTTTTAAAAAACAAAGATGAACAGATGCCCACCCAAACTTCTGTCTGTAACTGCGATGGCACGGAAGTTAGTCCTGGATCGAGCTGTGCTGCTGAGTTACAGCTGAACCACCCAACACACGAAGGAGAGCAGACTTGAACCCTCACTTCATTCCGGCTGGTCTGCCCCCCCACCCAAAGCAAAGGACACACTGAACAGCACTGGAAAATTGGAGCAATCTGCAGCCATTACACTGTGACAGGGACATCGGTGCTTAATGAACTTAATGACTGATGAAAAATTACACAAGCAGCTCATAATTGTATAATTGCATAATTGGTAATGTAATGGCATAAGCCCCCAGGCCACTTAAATATTTTCAGTAATGCTAATGAAACTATGTCAAGCACAAAATTAGCAATAACAAAAAAAAAAACTTCTCTCAGATTAACAATTAAATGGCCACTTTCACTGCTGTCACATCTTGATTTGCTGATTGAACAATCACGTTTCTCAGTTGGGTATAAAATAGAGCTTGGCAGAAAAGAGTTGCTTGCAGAAGTTACTGTGGGTGCAGTTAAGAACTCACCAGCATCCAGGCTGTATCATCAAAGTCGGATTTAAAATGTGTTGAATCAAAGAGTTGCCACAGTTTAGAGGCATTTTTAGTAACAATATCACAGTCACATGTTTAGGTTGTCAAGCTGTTTCACACTTTAGGATTTCTAGAACAAAACAGAAAAGAATTGAGATACCCTGATTTATGCTGTGATGCCTATGGCTGATTTTCACTGTTATACAAGACTGCCACCTAGTGGTGAAGGAACTTCCCTGAGTTCTTTGTCTGCTTCGGAGGTATTTGTAGGCTTTTCTGGCTACTCATCTCCCCGGACCCAGTTTTAATGCCAAAGCAGGTTAACAAAACCGTGTCTCCATCTCTGTACTTAATGTGCAAACACAAAATTGTATTGTTATTATTTCACTCTCAGAAAGAAAGCTAATAATAGCGGTGTTTCTTAAAATGCTGAACTAATCCTTTAATGCAGCTATACATTTTCATGACTTTTTTGAATTGACAAAATCTGTCAAATTTGCCACAATGACACCAAAACAAACAGGCAGACAGACTCACAAAGTGAAAAAAAACTCCAGACTTACTGGTGCACCTGGTAATAATGCTGCCATTACAAGGAGATCTGCATTGAGCCGTGATGCATGACTGGCTGGATGCTTGCCTTTCTTGTTAAATGCTTGGCTTTGCATGCAGTTTTATTCTTCTTATCCATCAGAGCTCTCATTATGTTTTACACAGTTAAATATTACAGCTGTAAAGAGATTATCTATGCTCAATATGGTTTTATATCAATGGCCTTCATGTTGCACCAATCTCCGTTAAGTAAGTGCCATAACAAGACTAATTGTCTCGCTATAACTTGGCCACGTTTTGCCTGCTTTGATCATTGTCAGATCCCAGTTACAGTCACACAGGAAAATGCTGTATGTTGTCTTGGTAAAACTACATTGTCTGTGAGTGTTGTGTCTCTATTCTCTTACCTAGATCCAGCCTCTGGCACAGTGAGCCCAGCCCCTGCAATACAGCCAGCTGCAGTTTGTAGGCCAGCGTGTGTGTGTAAACAGGCCCAGCCTTGGCGCTGATCGGAGCCTGCCGTGCCAGAGAGGAGCTCAGATTGGGCAGAACCTCTTTGGAAACCCTCCTTCTCAGAAAGTCTCCACATGTTTCACCCAGCACACACAGCACCTGGCATGTAATGTACAAAAGCAGCAAGCCGTCAAAATTCAATAAAACATTCCCGTTGTGAGCCCCTGGATAAATTGTAGTATTTACAAACCTCGGATATACCCAAAAGCTGCATGTAGCTGATGAAACAATTTCCCAGCAGTGAAAAAAAAGACTATTTACAGACTTATGTCTGAATTTATCAATTCATCTGTGAAAATATGAATAACAAGTTTAAAAATAGCCTAAAAATAGTTTTAAATGTCCTCCTAGCTGAGGACAGGAGCTGACAAGCAGCCTAATTTACAATGACAAGTTGACTCAGCTGAAACTTGTGCTTTGAAAACCAAAGATCACAAACAACTGTCATCTCCATTCATCACAAAATACTCCTGTGATTCTCTGAGATAGTTTGAAAAACAAGCTCTACAAAGGAAATCCACTTTTTGTTGATAGAATAAATGTTGAAATTGCTAAACAGCCTAAAAAAAAGTAAATATGATAGTTATTTCCTAATGAAATAAGCCTATGATTCATTCAATATTACAAGTTTAAAAACCTAAAGATGAATAATTTGGACTCACCCTGAAGGCTCTGAGGACCGCTAATGGATCATCAGCTGTGAGTCTCTGTAAGAGTGCTGGCCAGCAGCGATGAGCCATGGGCAGTAATTCATTTTCCCTCTCACTCAGTACATATACACACAACTCCAGCACGTCCAGTACCTTAACACAAAGACACACAAAGGTACACTTAAAAATTATCTATATTTTGAACATGATTATATGTGAGTGGATGTGAAACAAGTTACTATTATTAATTGAGAGTCCAAACACGTAACCAGGTACTACTTCAGCTCAGACATGGTTTATTTCTGTATTTATGTTGTTTTTCTGCCACTCGTGGACCAGACTGATTTTTTTTTTAGTGCAGAAATCCACACTGAGTATTACAACAGTGAAGAGTCGCCCATGAGGTTAACATTTGAGATTTTGAGAGAAACGTTTTGATGAACATTAAATGTGTTACCATGAAATTTGCTATTGAAGTACTGATATTGATGTCTACCTTACGATGAATTGCAACAACAATGGTTATCCTTTCACTTTTCATGTAGCTCCATCATAATTTCCAAATTTTACAGAAACACAAATATGCTGTCTTTAAATAGAGAGTCAAGGGTTTCCCAATTAGGTTCCCTTTGCGTTCCTGCTAATTAGCCATTGTTTACATACAACTATGCTAAATTAAGATGGTGAACAGTGAGTACCTGCAAAAAGTCCGTAGACTTGCACTGACTGCTGTGTGAAGACGTGCTGTGCCAAAGACTTCGGCGATCTTAATAATTCGCTATAGTGATGTCTTAGCTTGTTAGTAAGCCTTTGATATTCAAGAATTCAAGTTATACCTTACTTATAGAAACTCATAACAATTACACATGGGACTGGAAGATTTGCTGCAGTTTCTTTGCATTTATGTCTTTCTAAAGTACTACCTGTGCATTAAAAATGATGTGCAATGGTGAACTATCTAGCACAAGAATTATTATTTTCAAGACTAACAGTTCACCTTGAGTCGGAGCCTGAGGCTGGGGTCAGACAGCAGATGAATGCAGCGCTCCATAACATCTTTAGTGATGCTGAGGTGGGAGGGAAGCTCTGCTTTCATATCAGGACTACCAATATCTTCAACATCCTCACACTCTGTGGAGGAGGGACCTCTGCAACGACAGTGCATGTACAGTTGGTGGTGAGGTTAATATTTCTATTGCTTTTAACTACAATACCCCATTTCCTCTACAATTTAAATCTAATATAACCCCTACTATAATGTATAACTTATATTACACTGGCCCTTAGACAGGCTTATTACCTAGGTCTTCAGTGTCGTCATCCTCTATTCCAATGCCTTCTGCCAATTCTTTCTGTTTGCGGTAATTCAGCAGGAATTGCCCAATATTGAGGTCTTCCTGGTCAGTGGAGCACTGCTTGGAAGCGGCAGACCTACTGGTCCTGCTGGAAGTAGAAGGAAACCACCTTGCTAAAGGAAAAACAAGATGTATGAACAGAGGTTTGGTTACAATACAGCTATAACAACAATTATAATATTTGGCTAAATCTGTAAATTTTTCAAAGCCCATTAATCGAAATCAGTGTGAGACAGACACTGATGTTTAGTTTTATTACATTTTTTCTAGAAATTCACACATTTTTGCTGTGTTTTTTACCTATAAAAAGGCAAACAACTACAGTGGAGCTGAAGGTCAACTTTCTGTATATTCTGAATGTTTAATTTAATTCCACAAGAGAAAAAGTCTCCGACAGCATTTAAACCATCACAGTATGCTCAACCTTTCCAAAGTCTAATACTGATAATTTGATCATTAGCAACGTTATATATCCTGAAATTTACTCCATGAAAGCCTTGATAGAAAGGCATAAAAGAAAAATACAGTTACGCAATATAAAAAAATGTGTTAGAGAACAGGGCTGTGTGACAGCATATGCCATGAGTCACATTTTATTCTGCAGCCTTTCTGGCTCCCAGCATATGTGAGACTCAAGCTGACATCACCGTGGAAATCTTACCCAGTGCCTTTATGAGCGCGTGGAGCACAGAGCAGAAAAGAGCAGCTGTGCACTCGTAGCTGAGATCCAGAGCCGTCAGCACATCCTGAACGATGTCCCCGACCAGAGGCAGCAGGCTGCGGTCAGAGTGAGTCAACATAACTGTCAACACCCGTGGAGCCTGGCCAACAAGACAGGATTATAATGAAATACAGTACATGCTCAGGACAGCACAAGCTTATGCAAACAAAGAAAGAAATCATGTAAATTAACAACAGTGTCCATTTTGGGGTCTTTGGGCCATCACTACCTGTGGATGCTGGCTGAGCCTCTGCAGATTGAGTGATATGTCATTGAGCAGGTAGTCAGAGTTCTCATTGATCAGTTCCTTAAGGCACGTGTATTCACAGGCCTTACTGATGGCCCACATGGAGCTTAGAGCCGCCTGGCTGACCAGCAGTGTCTCCTCACCAGCTTTCTCAAGCACGGGATACAGTGAGGTCATCAGCAATGGACGGAAGTCACGGCCCAGCGCCTGAGCAAAGCAGGCGATGCCCTCAAGTTGGATGCACAGCTGCCAGATGTTGCTATTGAGCTGGTGGATGGTGGACGTAGATGTTGATGGTGGAGGAATTACTTGAAGAGAGCTTCCATTGGAGTTGCCAGCATCACTGTTGGATATGGAGAGGAGTCTGGATGGACTGAGCAGCTACACAAAGAGACAAAACACATGTTAATGTACTGCATTAGATATTACTTTTAGCCATTTTTATACATGCACTACAATTCTTGATAAATGAGGCCCCGGGACTGAAATATCCTCACCTGCTGATCCTGTCGGTCTCTATCTGTATCCTCGCTGACTGTAATCAAATGCCAGTTGTTCAGGCTGGTGTATTCTTCAATGATAGACACCACTGCTGCTTTAATATCTTCCTGGGTGGCAGATTTTCCCTGAACTTCACTTTCCAAACCCCGACCCTGCTTTGCCACAGCGATGCCTGCTGCACCCCTGATTACCTCATTTAACACCATAGCAGCCTGCTTTCTGTACACTGAAGACTGGCAGTACAAGTCCAGGAGGTGATCAGTCAGTAGGTAAATGTTGCCATAATAGCCTAAAGACAAAAATGTTATCTGTGAGAGCCAAAAAGTGTCAAATAAAATACATGGACACAAAACACATCCAGCTATAACCTGCAAGTATTTATACCAGCATTCCAGACCATTAATAGCAAAAGTTCATTACTATAGTAAAACTGCTTTAAATTCCCTTTAAATTACACTGTAACAGGCATAATGTCAAGCCTGCATAATGATTAACTACAATTAGATACAATGATTAACTGTATTCAAGTCAAACAGCAATCATACCTAATGTCCGACAGATCTCCATGAGCACAGAGAAGATTTTCTCATCTGTGAAGTAGAGAAAATGCTTCCTCTGTGTGTGAACCGTCCAGGAATCATGGCAGCTGGTGCTCGTCTCTATGGCAGCATTGTTACTCCTCTCCTCCACAATGCGAACATCCATCACATCGAGTTCTAGCACCTGTAAAGGGATATGGAGGTTTTAGAAGAGACCATTCAATGGCACATTTCAACCATCAAAATGCGCACTATCATTACAAGTTACATTCTATTAGGGCTGGAATCCTAAAAGTTTTTTGTTTTTTTTTAATATTCCAGATTATGTTAATAAGTATGTGCATATTCAAGAGTGAAGATTAATTTTTATTATTATTATTTTTAAACAAATGGTTGTATAACAGAATTGCAGATGTCCTTTTATTCCACTAATATTTTAGAAATAAATGGATAATTCAGTCAAAAACTTTAGTTATTATATATATATATATATACACATAGATATATATATATATATATATATATATATATATATATATATATATATATATATATATATATACACATAGATATAGATATATTTCTGTATTGCTTGCCAGACGGCAGCAGGGTAAACAGACTGGCTGAGATGGGTATTGCCTTTTAGTGTCCTTTGGGTTCTGTGGAGACACTTCCCTGATATCACTGCTCTTTGGTAGATAAAAGTCATTGTGAGTAGCTACAACAGCACATTTGTTATAATTTGATGAACTAAAGGCTTAAGTGGGCAGTTTGATGTAATTGTACTACTTTCCTACTTTTTTATTTCTGACACACTCATTTTAAATTCCACACAAATCATTGCACACATTTGTAAATCTTAGTTTAAGCTTGCAGCTTACACATTTGTGATTCTTTTTAGCCTAATTTCACTCCATAGTTTTCATTATGGGAGAAAAAATGGAAAAGGATGGTGACAACATCAAAAGCAGCGTAACTGAAACTGATACCCTTGTGGTTACATTACCTGCATTAAGGCTTTGGAAATCCTCTCCAGATGTGCAGCAGAGTTGAGCACCACAGAGACAAGTGGTCCTAAGACTTTTAAGTAGCCCAAAAATACATTAAGAACAAAGAGCTTCTTCTGGTCATCAGAGGTCCTCATCAGTCTGGGTAGGGAAGTGGCCAAAGAGTGGAGATTTTCAGACAAGACATCAGTGAAGGTCTGGGTGCCGCTGTTTCCACCGCAGCTCTGATTCCTCTGTGATACCTCTCTGAGAGCAACCTCGCACCTAGAGAAGAAGACAGGAGTTCCAGTAAATATATTTTATCCATTAATTAGGATTAATTTGTTCCTTTGTATTAAAAAAAAAAGGCAATCAAATCAAACCTCTCTCTGACTCTGGGTTCCTCATCATTGATTGCCCCCACCAGTGCTTCTAATAGTGGTCCTACACACTCTCCCAGTGACTGACTACATCTGGCCTGCAGGTGGTCAGCCAGCTCCACCATCTCCAGTCTAACTCTCCAGTGCTGGTGGGCTGAGGTGCACGAGATTATTTTCCTCAGCAGCACAGACAATTTCCCTGCTGTGTTCTTCACCCACTCTGGTGTCCGACGGACTACCAGCTGTCCGATCCTCCCCAGGTCTGGGGAGGGAGTCTTATAGGACTCAGTGGACTGAAGCTGAATGTCTTCCATGACAAGCCCCACAGTCTTGGACCAAACCTGACAACAGATGATCACACAGTACAAACAGATCACTGCAATGCAGTTCTAATAGGATATCATCACATTTTGCTTTAGTCCAGGAAAGAATACACACATTCTCTTTGTGCTCAGTCAACTGGTGCAAGAAGCCAGTTAATTATTTTTAGTGTTATACATGATATAGAGTACATAATTATGAATTAATCAATCAAGCAATCACATAATGAATTATTTTTATATACAATTTATTATATGTTTAAGTCAGTTATCAAGCTAAATATTTACTTGTTAATACTATGACAGTAGAAGGCAGGCTGTATGGGCCCTATTGTCTTACATCTTATAGCCTAAACATATCATCACTTTCCCAGGAAAACAAGCATAATAACTAGATAATAATGTATGAGATCATCGATTATACACAATGACTATTTTCTAACAAGTAATAAGATATAAGATTAAGCCATTACTATGCTGTTGTTGGGAAATTTGAACAACAAAGACATGGTACCTTGATGGCCCGGACTGTGACTGCATGGCCTTGCCTCAGGTCTCCTGTAACGATCCTGGCCGCAGCCATAGTGATGCCAGGTAAAAATGATGCCATGGTGCTGCCTATAGAACGTCGCTCTTCTGATGATGGGAGTATGTGCTCCTTAGTGCAGTCACACTGCAGAGTCAAAGCCTGCAGGCACATCAAGGCTGCTGCCTGTACATCTCGAGACTTCTCCTTCTCTCCTAAAGCCAGCAGCAATGATACGGCAGCACCCAGTCCAGGTAGCATAATTGGTTCAAAGAGTTTTAAGACTATATCACCATAAGCAGCATGAAACAGGGCATTTAGACACCTCAGAGCAGCTGATTTCAGCTCCTCTGATGTATCCGCAGGCTTCCCAGGATCAGTTGAAGAGGAAAGGCAGAGGCAAAGCTCTGAGAAGAGGTCGTGGAGGGTTTCCCAGCTCTGGACGCAAGTGTTCTCCAGAACATAGCTCACTGCTTCGACCACAGACTGCACCAGCTGCTCCTTCTTAGCCCCGGGGACTTTAAGGACAAATCGAAGAGGGAAGAGGATGTACTCCTGGAGCTGCTGCAACGTGGCATCATTGACTTCTTTTAACTGGCCACTCAGTGTCTCCACGTTGGGTACTGTGGGCTCTCGGGTGAGCAGGACACAGGCTGGGCGCAGGTAAGCAAAAGCGATCTTTGGATCACTTATCTGAGACATGGTTGGAGGCATCACTGCAGGGGCCACTAAGGTGATGGAGAATGAGCAGAGAAACGGAGAACATGAGCATAAGTACTGTAAGAAGGGACAAAAAAATGTATTTTTAAGATATATATATATATATATATATATATATATATATATATATATATATATATATATTATATGCGTGGTCACCTGCTTTATAGGCTGGTAACTTTTTGGAGTTACTTTGAAAGCCTCTGTTTACAAATTTCAAGAAACCTACAAACTGCTACACACCTTCTATATATATGGTGTTACAGTTGTTTACATCTCATAATGATTAAGAGAGCCCAGCAAAATTTGCATGCACCGGCATCACTGATGGTTACTATGTTTTGTGCTGTTACACGCTAGACTTGGTTCCTTGTATCCGTTAACAAAAATACAACTACACACAAGTTTGGAAGACTTTTCATTTAGATCATAGGCTAGAGCATGTCTACGACGAAGACGATTGTGTGACTGGTCTACAGCATGCCGACCGCATCCAGCCGCTGCGGTGCCAGGGTCAATAAACACACGGCCTACCTTCACATTGTTACATTGTTAGTTTTAAGTGGACTCCCCTTGCGTAAAACCTATTGAAAAGGTCCGACTTTAAAATGAAAAATTATAATTTTACACAGAGATAAAGTTGTGCCGACAACAAACATCATGATTCTGCGTCAACGACGCACATGTTTGACGTATGCTAAGGCTTCCGGGTTTGGGGCTTTGTCTTCAAAATAAAACGGAATTTTCTTCCCGTAAAAACAAAACAAAAACAAAAAGAAAGCTTTCATCAAAAAATGTGTGAATTTAATAACGCCAGTGGTGGTACAGTAATTAATTGAATATTTACGTTACTGGCTATTACTTTGTTTGGATAGCAACATTTTAAAGAAAAAACATATAAGCATATGAACTGACAGATTTCTGAATAACTGTGATTTGTGCATAAATACAAATAATAATTTAACACTAGAAAACCGCATTTGTTTCTTTGTGCCAGCAGGTTTTAGCTGTCGAAACCACTTTGTCTAACGATGTTAGCTTTATTTTGAAAGAAGAGAATTCACAACGGAAGTTTGTTCACTTACACGAGCTTGACGCCACTGATCGGACATCAGGCTCATATCTATGTTAAGGCATATGTTTGCCGGTCTGCACAGTTCCAGTGTCTGCATTTAGTTTTTTGAATAACAGAAATTTTTAATGTAGAAGATTTCTTTGCGGCTGTGATTTTCTGTCGGTATGTTGGATATGAGACAGCTAGCCTAATTTCAAAGGTAATACAAGTGTTGTAAAAGTTAGCTTAAAGACGGCTAACAGCTAAAACAGTCTGTGATAATGTTACAAACATATGACTGCTTGGTCACAGCTGCGTTAAATCCTTTGAGATATGTGATGGTACCTTATAACACACCAGGACACCCAGTCGGTACACAAGGCTGCTCTTATCACAGGCTCTTATCAGAGCTTTTGAGTGTGATTCTGTTGTATTTCTCAGATTTTCCCCACATTCACAAAGCTATGCTTCCTCTTTGTCCTTATATTGTGACGCAAATATCTGGCAGTTTATAGTCCTCGCTATAAGTAGATGGCCTCTAAAGTGTGACTTTAAAAATGGTCTTTCTTCTTAGATCTAGATTACACTGTGAAGTATTTTATCCTTTTGCGTTTTCTATTTTGTGCCAGGGGGCTGAATCTGCCCATTCCTGTCCTGCCTCGAGCTAAGTGTCAGTATGGATGAAGAATCTCTTGAGGCAGCCATTGCTACCTATAGTGCCCAGTTGCAGCAGGTGGAGACAGCCCTCTCTGCTGGCCTGGACCCCACCCAGCACTTAGACTTGCTCAAACTGAAAGAAGACCTCTGCCAGCTGATAGAGCTTACTGAGGCCAGCCTGGTGTCTGTCAGAAAAAGTAAACTGCTGGCCAGCCTTGAGGAAAGTAGCGGAGTGCAAGTGAACATCTCAGAGGCAGCAGGTGATACAAACAGTGCAAATGGCACTTTGGATACTGAGTTTGCCGCTTTCTACTCTGAACTTGGGGAATCTTCGGGTAGTAGCTCGGATTCCAAAGAAAGGATTAAGGAGGAGGAAGGTGGGGTAGTGGATTATGAAGATGAAGAGGGAGAAGAAGAGGAGGAGGGAGAAGATGATGCACTTAGTGGTACCAAAGTAAGAGCACCATACCGGACGACATGGGGAACACTGGAGTATCATAATGCCATGGTGGTCGGGGCAGAACCGCCAGATGGAGATGAGGCACAAGTGAGAGTGCTCTACGTCTACCCCACCCAGAAGTCTATGAAACCCTGCCCATTCTACCTAGAGGATAAATGCCGCTTTCAGGATAACTGCAGGTAAATTCTCACTTTCACTCAGGAAGAGTTCTGTCAGTTTAATCCCATAAATATTTATTGTATCATCTACTTGACAGATCTCAGTTCAGTATACACAGATATGTGGTGTTTTCTTGCTACTGAAGGTTTTCTCACGGTGAGGTGGTCTATGTGTCAGAGCTCAGAGAGTTCCTAGACTTTGACCTCAGTAATCTTGAAGAAGGCTCATCTTGCTTGGCTCGCCATGAGGACGGCATCTGGTACCCAGGCAAAATAAAAGGTACTCTGTTCACAGAGTGGTCATAATGTAAGCTCTGTTTCATAAAAATCACATGTAGGACATTTAACTGTGTTTGTGCAATATTAAAGTAAAAATACCCAGTAGAGTAGTTGATGAAATAATTCCAAGTTTTCCTGTCACGGTAGAAATTGACAGTGGTTTCTACACTGTGAAGCTCGACTCACTGCTGCTTAAAGAGGTTGTGGTTGAGGCTGATGGTGTTATCCCACCTTTGAGGGAAGAAGACCCGCTCTCCTCTGACTCTGACTTGGATGACATTGATGATGGAGATACTATGGGATATGCAAAAGGTGTGTTGACATTTTGCAAAAAAAAGAGAACATGAGCAAAATATAACATTTTAAGTCTACCTGCCAATAAAACGGCAACAGGGTCAGAGCCACTCTGCTGTATAAACACACTACTATGTGATGAAACCAATTATACATTTCCACAGGCATTTTTTTCAGATTCTGTTCTATTTTTTTTAAATAAAAGGTGGCTCCATAGTGTAGTGGTTTACACATTTGCTTGGGAAGCAAAAGGTTGCTGGTTCATTTCTAGCTCGAGACACCTCCCCTCTTGGGTTGCATCAAGAAGGGCATCTGACGTAAAACCCTCCTAAATCAAACATGGAGAGCTGCCCGCTGTGGCGACCCCTTGTGACACGGGAGCAGCCAAAAGTAACTTATGTAAAAAAAAAAAAGAAAGTTCCAGCTCAAACAAATTTTCCGGTACTATTTATCTGTCCTAGGTCAACACTGGGTCAGTAATATATATCGGGGAGGAGGGTTCTAATTTGAATACGGCTTCATTTTCTTTTCACTTTCTCACCTTGAAAAACAATAACTGTCTTCTCTGATTTTTATTTGTTGTGCTACAGTTTTAGACTCTGCTGTGGAACCCACAGAAACATCGAGCAGTGCTAGTTTTGGTGGCTGGGAGGCACATACCAGAGGCATTGGATCCAAGCTTATGCTTAAAATGGGCTATGAATATGGAAAAGGTGAGTGCAAACAGTGCCCAACGCAGTTAACATTTAGGCTGTGAAGTCACAATGTCCTCTCCTGGTGCACTGTTTAAAAAATCAGTTAACCTGACCCTTTGCAATAAAACAGTCAAATACCAAAAGCAAAGATGCAGTAAAAACATCACATGTTTAATTATTTTATTGATAAAAAAAAAAAATGCTTCCTTTTCAAAAAGATACTTCCAGAAAAAAGACAAACTGACACTAAGATTAGGACAGGTTTATATGTGAGGGTGTGTGTATGAAGGTTTGAAGACACTGGGGGGCAGCAAGGTTCACTGTAAAAATATACAGTGTCAGTTCATAAGCGTCATCTAACAACAGATACACAAAATTATTTTGTGCGAATTTGTGTAAATTTTTGTGCTTTGCCCTCTTTCTTTTTGCACGCTTTGTTAAGTACATGACTGTATGCTTGCCATGTTAACAATGCAAGTATTCGTATTACCTCAAAATGCTTTGTGGTACATTTACACCAAACATACTGAATATACTGAACAAAACCACAAGAACTACTGATCACTAGAAGATTAGGCACTACAATTACAGTAATACTACTAAACTAATATTACAGAGACTGAATTATACGTGGGATCAGAATCTTAGTACACTGATTCAGATTGAATACATAAGCATTTTCATAGTTTGGTATTCTAATTAAAAATTAGCTCTGATTTCCATACAATAATGTGTTGAAATGGAGGGAAAAAAATTAATATCCAATCAAATGTAAAAAAAAACCCCAAAAAAAACAACCACAATGCACTGTATTCTTTTTTGCTTATTTTCTTTTCAGGCTTGGGAAAACTACAGGAGGGTAGAGTAGAGCCAGTGATGGCAGTGGTCCTGCCCAAAGGTAAGTCTCTGGACCAGTGTGCTGAACTTACCCAGAGACGCACCCAGAGCAAGGCTGCCAAAGATGGCACACAAATAGGCCATCCGAAGCGGCGAAGAAAACCTCGAGTCGCCACCGGAGGGGGCCGCACCGTTTTTGACTTTCTCAACCACAAGCTTGGAGGCAAGACCGCTCATCCTCCCGAGGGGGGTGCTGTTGCATCTTCAGCAGCAATTGGAGTGGAGGCTTACAGGGGAGGAAAAAGCACCAAGAGGAATCTGAATGTGAGACTGTTCCAGGCTGCTGAGAGGGTGTCCCAGACTGAGAGGGAGATCCAAAAGCTGAGTGAATCACTCAGCAGACAGGCAGGCAGGTCAGTACTGGGTTCAATATATAGTCTTCATTAGCTGTACTTTCTTTTTTAGCTGTACTTTCTCAGCCAGTTGTTTCCCCATAGAACCTCAGAAGCTGCTGTCACTTCCACAGTGAATACAGACACATTAGAAACAATTGCATAAATTGTACATTAATACACTGCTTACACAATACGGCACACTATTGTGAAATATGAGCTGCTATAATGTTCCTGAGAGTTAAAGTGGTAATTAATGTGAATTTACAAATAAGGACTGTGGGAGTTGTGCAAAAATGTAAATAAGGTGTGAAGCTGTGAGGTTGGACACTTGGTTCTAGGGCCAACTTTCTGTAGAAGATGCAGCTAAATCCAGTTTTGACTCATCATCTCCCCACAATTCCTAATCTGTCTGTTTTGTTTTTTTTCATGTGTGCAAAGGGACCCATCCATAGTGAAGCAGTTGGAGGAGAAGCTGTCAGCGGCACGCCGGCTGCTGGCCCAGCAGAAAGCCCAGGAGCTGTCCATCCAGAGAGAACACAAGAAGGCTGATACACACAAGAAGATGACTGAATTCTAAGCTCAGCTCACTGAGCTCAGGATGAAGGGAAGCACTGCTTGCCTGAAATGAACTTTTGCTCCTTCCCTGTTGTCAGTTTTTTTGCTACACTGTATTTTTTTTTTTTTTTTTAAGAATTGTTTCTCACCAGCGTCTCTTGATGCAGATTGAATTCGCTGCTCTTCATTTATTTTTAAGTGCTGGAGGATTATTTTCTCAGCATTGATGTTTCTTTAATGTCCATCTATAGACGTCTCAATAATGTTCAAAAATGTATTTCATTTTTTAATGAACGTTTGTTTTTCTAGGTGTATTTTTTTTTTCACCGAAACTAAAAAGCTCGTTTGGAGAACCCGTTTTGCACTTTCGTTTGTTTTTAATGCACACATGCTTACACACCTGAGCTCCAGTGTAAAGAAAATCGTCCGTGCAACAGAATTTGTAATATGTTCATTGTTAGACTTTTCTCACAGAGGTTTCAATCATTCCGGCCAAGAACCGCTCCAGTGGTTGCTGCCGTATATGTGAACTTTGATACTTTTGAAATTACGTCCTCAGGAGCTAGAAGACCTTTGCAGAGTTTTTAAGTTACACCCACACCTCTTATGGCTCATACACAGCATCTTTGAAGTTACAGCCATAACCTTTCTGTTAAATAATGAATTTGGAGAGCAGCTTGCCTGCTCATAAGACCTGACACACATTGTCTGTAGGATTGGGTGGTGGCTGCATGAGGTAATAGGTTGCAGTCGTGATGTTAGGAACCTGTAGGTCGGGTCTTCATCATTTTATGAGCAACTTCATCATTTTATGATTTAAACCACCTCCATTTAACTTTTTAAGTGATTAAAGTGAGACAAAATATGTAGAAGTTTAGTGTGAGCTGGAGTCCATGACAGACAACTAGAGAAACTGGTGACCATCAGCAATGTTGCCCCTGAAGGAAAAGAGATTGTAAAATCCTCCTGCTAAGGCAATAACAGATGCAATGAGATACAGTGTAAGCCTGTGGATGGGGTCTGGCAGAGAAGGGGGAAGTCACACAGGCAGAGCTCCTGAACCCTCTTCCCTGTACCCTGAGGGAAGCCCCCGCTCACACTTTGGTCTGTTGAGTGGCAGCACTTTGATGATGACTGCAGGGATGACAATGAATTTGCTGATCATTGGGGGAAGTGGCAAAATGCTCTATGTGTGTTGATTTAATAAGATCCCTTGAGGGTCTGTGCTTCACACTTTTCCCCATTTGTGAGCCTCAAGTCAGTGCCCAGCCAGAGGCAGAGTCACTGTGTGTCCTACTGTAGGTGTGCTGTCTACATTGTGTCATTTGGATTTGTGCTGGCCTTCATAGGCAAGTTTTCTCTGCTGATCAGCACTCATCAGAGGGTGGATTATAAGTAAGGAGGTATAGTGGGTGAAATAATTAGGTGGCCACATTCTCAGATATAGTACTTCGTTAGATTTGACTTTAAGCTTTTCACCTGAGGGGTGCAAAGCTACAAGAGTCTCAGCCTGAATGTTCCAAGCTTTCTAATGTTGGGCTGATTTTGTGCCATACTTTTGCCTAACACTGCTAAGAAAATTATATGTTTTGATGTGCTATTCATTTTGTTTTAAACCCACAGTCACAAATATTGCAGATATCGCATATGTGCAGTCATATACTGTGCAGGACATACGGTACATGCGAGTATCATTCTATCACGGACAGGTTTATTGGCACGCATCTTATAAAATAATAAAATAAGATTAAAAAAAAAAAGCCCAACCTTGCAAAAGTGTAGGGTTGTTATTATCAGATTTCTGGATTGTGACCAAGTCTTCACTTCTTTCTTCACTTTCTTTGATTTGTGAGGAATTGTACTGGAAATTGTTGTCTGGCAAACTAACTCATGTTTAAACACATAGAACAGATTGTTAAAATCTTCCTAACACAATATTCCATTTCTTTTATACTTAGTGGTGTTCCTGAGCTAATTGACATTGGAAAAGTGTAAATAAAGTCCTGCCAATGGTTGCAGACCCCTGTGCCTGCTCTGGCTGATCTTCAAGCCCCAGAGCTGGGCTCCTGTGGTCCAAACTCCAGCTGACCGTTCAGCTTAAATTTTTATTTCTGTCTTCTGTTTTCACCCCTTGCGTGCACCAGTGTTTGCTTACCTAGTTTATTCATAGTGCATAGTGCAGGCTGGTTTATTTCATTGACACTCAGGAAATAAAATGTGACTTCCAGTAATGAGTGAATATTCACTGTTTGGATATTGTGACTATAAATGTCACTGTTTGACTTTAGGGTTTATGGTAATCTGTCACACAAGTGTCTCAGTTTATCTTTAACTTTCACATGTAAACATGACCTAGTAAACCTTTATTTCATTTGTTCAGGTTGCTTCAAAAGTAGAGACGTTCCAGCTCAGGTTTACAGTCGTTATAGAAATGGTTTAATGGCTGAGCTTGCCAGTAATGTTCTGATTGCTTCCCTAACAGGCGCAGGCTGTTCTTTGGCCAGTTGGCATTGAATCTTGGATGCAGATGCTGTTCCCTTGTGAAAATGTTGGCTCGGGATACTAATTTTTGGATTGTGAATTTTACTTTAGATCAAAGTGACTTTGTGAAAATCTCTTTAAGGTGTTTTTAAAGCTTCCAAAGAAGCATTAGAAACAAAACTACTTAACGCATACTATTTGTGTACATACAGTGTGTATACATGCGACCTGCACGTATATAGACACATTCACCTTGTAACAGTTTAGATCATGACACACGATGACAAATTAGTTTTTCAAAACTTTCTTGTAAGTCACAGGCTCAGAAAGATTTTCAATATTTCAGAACTATATAGAAACACATTTGGCAGCATTTACACCTGTGAGTCTTCTTGGTAAATCCCTATAAGCTGTGGATCGATGTGAGCACGTTATCCCATTCTCCTGGCACATCCGTTAAAGCTCTTCCATACGGATGGGAATCATCTCAGAACTGCAATCTGCAGGTGGCATATGGACGTTAAGTCTGGTCTTGGTTGGGCCACTCAAGTCGCAGCATTGTGCTGAATCTACTCTTAGACTTTGGTTCACTGTCATGCTGAAAGGTGAACCGTCATCCCAGGTTCAGGTTGCTGCACTCTGAAGCTAGGACCGCTTTGTATTTTGATGCATTCACCCCACCCTGAATTCTGACCCGTCTCGTTGTCCCTGACACTGAGAGGCACCCTTGTGTGCACTGTAGGGATAGTATTTCACTGTGGGGATGAATCAGGTGATTGGAGGTCCCTGGTCTTTGCCAGACATAAAACTTGAAGTTCTGCTGAGAGAGCTCAATTTTTATTTCAGATTAGAAAACATATTGTAGAATTCTAACAAGTGTGAAAGTTAATGTTTGGTGTGACACTGTGGTCTGAAGAGATCAATCCATGACTGATAGTTTCCCACTGTATTTTCCTACAGTGTGTATGGTGTTATCACGCTACCTCAGCCCAACGCAGCACTGAGTGATCAACTGTGGGCTAGAACCCTGAGAGTGCGCACAACGCCAAGATATGCCATGCATATACACTGTATACTGTTCAACAAAAAAAACCACTTTGAAAACAGATCTGATCTCCATGGGGGAAAAAGACATCATGCTGGATATCTATACCGATATTATGAATGAAATGGTATCACATCATTTGATGCAAATGAAAATTATCAACCTACAGAGACCTACAGAATTCAAAGACACCCTGAAAACCAAAGCGAAATTACTGAAATTTCATTGCAGTGACTTAAAATGGTACTCAGTGGTTTGTATGACCTCCATGTGGTTGTATGCATGCTTAACAACATCAAGGCATGCTCCTAATGAGAAAACGGATGGTGCCTTGAGGGATCTCCTCCCAGATCAACTCCTTTATCCTCCAGGAACTGCCTGCATGCTCTCACCATGAGGCCGGGCATTGTCATGCACCAGGAGGAACCCAGGACCCACTGCACCAGTGTAAGGTCTGACAATGGGTCCAAGGATTTCATCCCAGTACCTGATACAAATAAGAATATATATCAGTATTAATAAGAAAGCAGCTATCAAAGGTTCATCATGGGCAAACTATCAGGATTGAACTGACATTATTAAATTAAAACAGCTGTTCTTGTCTTAATGAATTATCCAGGCTGCACATATGCATCTCAGAAGACAATCACTTAATTGAAATTAGCACTGAAGGTCAGTTTTTCATAAAGGTAAATTCAATAACATGACATTTAGTTGTAATTAATAACTTTGTGTACATGCGTAGCATTTTGCATTGGTTCCATGCTAAAGCCGACACAAAGGACCTGTTATGGAGTTCTGCCATTTGCTTTTCTATGAGTATTTAATACTGAAAATATGCATATGAGATCCATGCTGAAAAGGCACGGCTTATCATTTAATAGAAATTAATTTGTGGCTTCATAGAGACCGCCCTTATTTCATTTCAGCATTCACCAACAATATACTGTGATATTGTGTATCCTTGGAAAACTGGTGGCATAAATGGAAATTAATATCCGTTCATATATGAATCTTTGCATACAGACAAAAGACTGGCTTAAACTCGTGTTTGTCATAATTTTGCGTTTTTGAAGTTGCAACAAAGCGAGAGTACTCATTTGTATTTCAGGCTGTCATCACCTTTTTTCCTCCAGAGTTTGAGCTGAAATCTGTGAATAAAAGAGAGCACTGCAGCCACTTCACCTTGTTTAAAAGGGCCGTGTTTCCATATTGTGCTAAATTGCTGTTTTCTCCTGTCTGTGATTTTACATAATGATCAGTGGTTAGCCTTCTGCTGAGCTGGTGGAAATGTAATAGTTTGTTTGTTGAGGTCAAAATTGAGGTCGTTACTTCAGACATTCAGGTGTAACATTACATGCTTTCAAACCTAATCAGATCTGGAGTTTGATTCACATGGAGCAGTAGTGTGCAGATGTATGAGAGCAAGATTAAAGTGGAGTAATTGAGTTCATGTGTTGTATGTTTGTTGTGTACTTCATGTTTCATCAGTCCTGCTGTTTTGAGTTTTTTTTTTTTGCTTAATTTCTTTCAATTATTTGAGGGAACAGCACAAATATTGAAATGGAAATTTGAAAAAAAGAAGCCTTTTATACAGTCACGTATACCTTATTCAGACTCTGACTTTATTTTATCACACATAAAATTAATAAAAGTAGAAATGTGTCTATAACTGTTCATATAAGGTAAAGAAATCAAAGAAGGCTTTCAAAAACATCTGACACAAGCACAAAACATTTTAAATGACAGGCAAGGGTGAATTTGGCACAAAAACAAAGAAATCAAACAAAAAAACTGCATTAAATTTGATAAACTGAAGAGAAGCAGCTGAATGAGGAATGTGTGTATATTCTTTTTGACAAAATGCACAAAACGTACAGGGATATGCTTTTGATCACCTGCGGCCTTTTTTGTTTTTAATCTGAAAAAGTTCAGCAATACAGTTAAGCAAAGCTGCTGTTATCATAAACTGTCCAGTCAGCTGTACCTGTGACTGTTCTGTTAAGGGCCATAATTATTTAATGATTGCTTTATTCTTGCAAATTTTATAAGTGCCTCTAAATATAGTATCTATTTTAGCTATTGTTTGAGGACAGAGGGACATGTGAGATTCATTTTTGCAATGCATTAAAAAACTGTGGAAGCAGCAGACGAACAGAACAAAATGCAGTTGAGTGTGAAACCATCCTCTGCCAACTTATTTTAAAACACTGCAGTACAATTAACCTTTGCACCGCAGATGAAATCGTTTTTCACAGAATAATGATGTACTCATTAATGAACTTTAATTATGTTGTTTTTTTTTTTAGCTGTTGTAGATTCTGAAAAGATCCATTATACGAAGCGACAAAAGTTGGGTCATCGTGAAAGTGGAGCAAATGTTGGAATGAAACATTGGAACTAATCAGTTGTAAATTCATCTCAAAATCCCTAACCCTAAGGTAGAAAAATAATGCTACTTCTCTTTGTACGGTAATAACTTTGCCACATTTATTATCATCCTCATCAGTTCCTGTTCTGCTTTATAAAGCAAAAGAAACAAAATTGATGGAAAGAATGACTTTAAATACCCTCCCTCTCCTCCACACCCTCCACCCCATCAAAGCGCTGTAGTAAAAACAGAGACTGGCTGAAAGAATGACTGAATAAATGTGCTGGCGTTGGAAAATCACAAAGTTGTATGTTTGCTTACTTATGGAGTGACTGTTGCACAAAGCAGCACACCTGAACGCACCCAGCAAGAATTCTGACAGAAATGTAATCATTTTATGAATATACATATTTTTTTTTAAATATTTGGCCAAAGCACTGCATATTCACCTGTGCTACTGTCCACTTACTGCAACACTGACATTACTGAAGGAATGTTAAAAGTTAGCTATAAATTAAACTTTATACAGTCTTATGAACAGCTCCCCGTGTCCATAGTCTTGGTCTTTCTGTGGGGTTATCCACAGTTCTACATGACTTGGAGTCAATTTTTCACTGTTTTTACAAGTGACAGACTGAGCCATTCAGCTCAATGTCAGAATGGAGTGGCATGGAAGGATATTTTTGCCGTTGACCTTTTGCCCTCATAAAGAATTTATATGCCCACTGAAATCGATGATAGATATTTCATCTTGTCTCTTAGCGGGTAACCTTCTGATGACCCGGGCTAAGAGCAAGAAATGTGACGAGTAGTTCTTTTGAAAAATAGAGCATGAAAAGATATGTGATAAACCTTTTTTTTTTTTAAAGAGAATAAGAGAGCACGTCCTGTGCATTCTGTGTTCTTTTTTTCTTGATGCAGAGATTCTAGATCATTCCAGCCAGCCAAGGAGGAAGAAAGAGTCCCACGGATCCCAGTATACACACCAGCACGAACATCCAGAGGAATATCCTGTCAATGACCATGGCCACATACTTCCAGTCCTCCTTCACCTAGCAGAGAGGAGAAACAACACAGAGGGACTTTTCAAATTTCAATCCACACCACCTTCTGTTTTCTACCAGCTGTCAGTTTTCACCCTTGATTGATTTCTCTCGAATGGCTGATTTTTTCATTATGAGTCTGCTATCTCCTAAATGTCAGTCAATCCTTGCTTGTGTCTCTTATGAAAAATTCAAGGTCAAATTACTGAGGTCCTGTTGTTTTAAAGACAGGCTTCATCTGGTTAGAGCTAGAAAGTGCATTGTGGTATTGACAGTGACTGATGTGATGAATACAATAGTTTATTATTATTATTATTATTACATTTCCTCACATATATCCCACAGAAACTTTTTTCCCCAAGAAACTTTGCAGTTGGCACTTTATCACTGCTGTATTTTGAATTATTTGATGCTCAACACTTTTTCAAGCACATTTTAGCCACATTTCTAAAAGCACTGCCAAAATTAGAGACTAGCAATATGACTTGATTTAGGGAACAGTCCTGAAAAATGTCACTTGTCTGATGGTCATTTTTTTCTTGGAAACTTTTAATTAGTCTGCATAGCATTTGCATATGCAACTGTTCACAGTGAGTGTTCTTTTATCATCACAAAATCCTGATTACTGTTATTACTGACTCACTCACATCACTTTTATCTTGCATATTAATAAAGAAAGGCAGAGTGACTTGTCATGTGTTTGATACTTGATATTGATTATGTGTTTATGTGCACATAAGAGCTGCTCTTCCAATCTTGTGTCCCTTCTGAGTTCTGCATTATGTTCATCCTGAATAGATGCAGTTGTGACCAAAAACCATGGGAGCAGTGTATAAACACATATGCAAAAGCCAGCAGCAAATGTCCTGAAAAGGAACAAATGTATAGTGAAAAAAATTCTTACTGGAATTTCCATGGTTTCCAGTGTGCAGAATCAGTAGTTTAAAAATAGTGCTATTAGTGTTGGCAGGGCTGATATGGCCCTGTGCTTTTTCTAGTGAATAATATTTTTAAAGCCTCTTCCTGATACACAGCATAGACAGGAAAAGTACAGTATGTGAACAATGCTGGTTGCCGTGCAGCTCTGCATATATAGCTGATAAAAAAGCAAATAAGAGCAACACAAAGGATGCAGCCCACACTGCCTAAAACGCACCATATTTCCAATCATGCTGTAACGCACTACACAGTTATCTGAGAACTTTAACAATATCACTCAGTGCTCAGCTTAGTTCAGCTTAGAAGGATCTCTGACATGCAAAATAACAGGGTTGCCTGTTTGTTCAGGAGTACTTTTATCTTCATGACAAAAAAAGAAAGGGAGGGACACTGCTTGGTGGCAGTGCAGGGGATAGAGCCATGGGTCTTTCTCTTTTCCCTGTCCTTCCTGCTTTTAAAATAGAAGTACATTTTGGCAGGTAAAATCCAGTTGGAACCTGTTCTTTTTATTTGATGTTACTCTGCTGCCTTTCTTGACTGACAGACAAAAGCCAGGTTGTTGTTTTTTTTGTTTTGTTTTTTTACAAACAAGCTGACATTTATGGGATGCCCCCCCACTGAGGTACAATGTTTCTCCTGCTGGGTTCAGATATTGAACAAATTATAACAGATCAAATATTACATTTCATCCTTGCATTTCCTTTAAATGACAGCTCAAAATTGTGCTGAAAAGCCCTTATTCAGTTTCTGAAACTATCAAACTCAAGTCTAAAATAGTGATTTAGAAACCTATTTTAAAACCACACAGTTCTGGAAAGAATAAGATTTTAGATTTTCTCTGACCTTTATGAATATTTAGAAACATGATTACCAAGACTTGATCATTTCTGTCAACTCACCGAAAAGTCTGCATCCTCTGCCCTGAGATGATCAGCGATGTACTGAACTCCCTCTATGGCCCGTTTCATAGCTGGAGAAATAGTTGGAATCATAGCATCCTGTTGAGTACTTGCATCTTTTGTGGACTCTGCTTTTAGGGTTTCTGCTAGATGATCTGTAGGGACTGTTTTTTTCATCTGACCCGTTGTTCCAATGACCCCATCATCGTGCAGACAGCAGTACTGGACGCTGCTGGAGCGACACAGGTGTCTGGCTTTCTGAGGAAGCTGCTTCTGTTGGTCACACATTTGCTCCACACTGTGGGAGCGACCATTTGGGGCCAGTCTACTTGGTTCTTCCTTGGTTGTGCTGCGAAGTGGGCCCATTGGCAAAGTTGGGGGCAACGACAGTTGGGAAGAGGATGAGGCTGCTGAGTTGTGTCTGCGTAGGGGTTGTTTCTCAGAGAGAACTGAATATTGACCGGATGTGGATCGGCAGAAAATGTTGGCCTTCAACGGATGATCTTCCTCATTGTGTTCTCCAAAAGGGGAACAGGGTGGAGAAGGTGAGCAGACAAGGATGCTTGGACTGTCAGACTGTGTCTTTGGGAGTATATTCTCAGCCTTAGCCATCTGTATCAACCCAGTCTCTAGACCTGTCCAGAAGGCCTGCGAGTTGCCTGTGGCCGATATTGCTGTTGGTCGGTGCATCATCTCAATAAGCTTCTTGCAGTGCTGCTTTGCTGTACCTGGCGGACGCTTCATGAAGAGGACTCTGGGTACCAGGTCCAAGAATACTCTCCTCACCCAGTGAGGCATACCATGCGTTTGTGGTGATCGGTGGTGTACATTCAGCACAAAAACAGTAATTATGATGGAGAGTGTGACAAAGACCATGGTGAAGAGCAGGTATTCACCAATCAGGGGAATCACCAGTGACGTAGATGGTATTATCTCTGTGATTAGCAGGAGGAAGACTGTTAAGGACAGTAACACTGAAATGCACAAAGTAATCTTCTCTCCACACTGTGAAGGCAAATAGAACACCAGCACAGTCAAGCAGGAGATAAGCAGACAGGGGATGATGAGGTTTATAGTGTAGAACAATGGGAGCCTCCGAATGATGAAGTAGTAAGTGATGTCTGCATAGATCTCTGTGCAGCACTCGTACTTTTTTGTATTGTACTTGCCCACTGCATTGACAATGACCCACTCCCCACTTTCCCAGTAGTCCATCTGGTCCACATCGCCAGCCATGCTGATCAGATCGATCTTGGCACGGTCATAGGTCCAAGAGCCAAACTTCATCTTGCAGCTTTGCTGGTCAAACGGGAAAAACGTGACATCTATGCTGCATGAAGACTTGTAAATGGCTGGTGGCATCCACTTTATCTGGCCATCGTAGAACAGATGTGCTTTTGTAAAGTGAGTTACTGCAAAGTCGCCATCAGCGCTGCGGATGAAGAATAGGGAAGAAAAAGGGGGAGAAAGCTTGAAACATATATATCAAGACTTAGATTAGATTTTAGGTTCATTTTTAACAGTTGAATTTTGAGAGTTCAATTCTGGGTGACTTCTTCAAGCATTACTTTCAAATGTTCAAGGTCAGAAACATCTCACACATGTCCTTGGTAGATGAAGTCTGTTCAGTTGCCATGGAGATAGCTAAGCTCTAGTCGGAAAACTCATGTGACAACAATTTGACCTGAGATAAAGTTATGATTATATTTTTATTTGTAAAGCAAAGTGCTATGAGCGGTTTTTACAGTTTCTAACCCATTGAGTTCCATTGGTAGAGACTAATGCTATATTTATTTAATTGATCGACTAATCTGACTCATCTTTGCAAATAAAGAATAAGCAATTGTTCAGCTATGTCGAAGATGCTTATGTTTACATGTATGCATCTCTAAATGGGCAATGATCTCAAAGATTCTCTGTTTCCAGACATCAACGGTAACGTGCTATAATTTTCTGCAGGTGAATGAGGTGTTTGTGTGCCAGAGAAAAACAAAAGATCATGTTTCAGATCATGTTTTCTTTCATGTCTGAAATCTCTTTTGTGGTCACTAAAGTCCTGCCTTTTAAACACCTGGCACCATCTATTACTTCCTCCCTCATCATCTGAACCAGCAATCTCAATTTTATGTCTCAGGGTGCAGAGCTCATTCAAAACCATTCAGCTCAGGTCTACAAAGCAAAGAGCACGAACCAATGTAATTGGAAAACCTCTTTGATCCAAGTTTTCTCTGAATGCACGTGTAGCCTATTCACAGTGTGGCCCTTTTGCTGTTTTAGTCAGTGTTGTTTATAGACTTACAATACTGTAAATAAAATACTGTGTATGAAATTTTATTGGCTTCTTTTCATTGGCTCCCTGTTAAATCTAGAGTAGAATTTAAAATCCTTCTCCTAACATACAAGGTCTTGAATAATCAGGCCCCATCTAATCTCAAAGACCTCATAGTACCATATCACCCCAACAGAGCACTTCGTTCTCAGACTGCTGGCTTACTTGTGGTTCCTAGGATACTTAAAAGTAGAATGGGAGGCAGAGCCTTCAGCTTTCAGGCCCCTCTTCTGTGGAACCAGCTCCCAGCTTGGATCTGGGAGACAGACACCCTCTCTATTTTCAAGATTAGGCTTAAAACTTTCCTTTTTGATCGAGCTTATAGTTAGGGCTGGATCAGATGACCCTGAACCACCCCTTAGCTATGCTGCTATAGGCCTAGGCTGCTGAGGGGGGTCCCATAATGCACTGTTTCTTCTCATTCACCTTTATTTACTTGTTTATACTTCACTCTGTATTTAATCATTATTATTAATCTCTGTCTCTCTTCCACAGCATGTCTTTTGTCCTGTCTCTCTCCCCTCAGCCCCAACCGGTCGCAGCAGATGACTGCCCCTCCCTGAACCTGGTTCTGCTGGAGGTTTCTTCCTGTTAAAAGGGAGTTTTTCCATCCCACAGTCACCAAGTACTTGCTCACAGGGGTTCGTTTTGACTGTTGGGTTTTCTCTGTGTTATTGTAGGGTCTTTACCCATAATACAAAGCGCCTTGAGGTGAATGTTTGTTGTGATTCAGCGCTATATAAATAAAATTGAAATGAACTGAAATGCACTTCACAAATGAGTTTGCCATGTTTTGCCTTACCAGTTGACACAGATAAGTGACTAAGCCTCAGTCATTCCACCATGAAAAAAACAATCATTGTACAATAACATGGAATTGAATGTTAGGTCTTCAGCAAACTCTCACATGCTTTTTTCTGTAGCCTTTTCAGCCCTGTTAACTGATTTCCCAGTTTTGGAATGAAATTATTCCAGGTTTACCTGAGGTAGTCACATATAATACATTTTATCTGTGGCCCTTTTACAACACATTTGGTTACATTTCATCATCTAATTCCCAGCCTAATATATTACTTTACTTCATTCTGAGCTTTGTTTGTAACCACATCCATTAGGACTGACCTTTTTCACATTTATTTCAGCTAAATTACTTTATGACATTGGCACAGGACAAGATGTTTGGCACAGCAACAGAATCTTCATGTTTTTCCTCCAGTCATGCCATCTGTTGGAATTGAATCATCAGAATCTGAACATTACTTGCCATATGATCATTTTTACCTTGAAATGGTGACATTTAAAAACCCAGGAAGCGCATTGTGTGACTGAAAAGAATCTAAATTTCATATAGCAAAAAAAAAAAAAGTATCGGTACAGATCCTCACTTGTTGTAGAGAACAATGTCAGGTCTCCAAATAATCTCTGAGGGGATACGTATGGAGGTGACATTTTCGTAATCCTCTGGGTTCCAGCGGAGTTTGTAATCGTTCCATTCCTGTAGCAAAACATTAATCATATTTATGCACTGTAGCATCATACTGGACTGTTTTTCACATGCGTTTTCTCTCTCATTATTTCTTACTTGCTTGACCCAGACATTTGTAGTCATCATCTGGTTCTTCTCATCCTTTTTATGAAAAGAGAAAAGAAAATTACTGTGACAATTAATTGTATGCCAATCTTCACTCTATCACCACTGAGATAGAATTTTTTTTTCCAAACCTCCACACACACACACACACACACACACACACACACTCACACACACACACACACACACACACACATGAATCACTTCTGGAACAAACCAACCAAAAAAAAAAAAAAACCTCTCACTTCTTTGCTGGCAAGCTGCTTTCTCCAGCTCTTTCCCAGGAACATCTAAGACACAGCAGTCATTGAATACGCTGTGCAGGAGAAGACAACTTCACCTAAAGTTGACTCCCACTGCCAGGCAGGTGGAGAAAGTACTGTCAACTAATTGTGTGTCAGAAACCTGGAAAGTCATCCCCTGCTGCACAATCTTGCACCAGGAAACTTTTAAATGGCTCCGCACCGGTGTTTATATAACTGTTTTACCTTAGTCAACAGAATCCCAGTGACATTTGTGTAAAATGCATATTAAAAACTTGCATTTAAAACCACAGGATGTCTGGGATGCAAAGATACCTTAGCAGCAAGGGAAGATAACAATGCTATTTTTGTCTAGAGCAGCTGTGTCTGGATTGCTGTTCGGGAGACAGCTTTGAATATTGACTGTCTGTGTTAGCATACTTGACAAGTGAATTTAATTTGGGAAAATAATGCATTGTCTTCTGTCGGTGTGGCTTCATTTCCGCTGATTTATCTGTCTTGCATGGTGTATCTTTCAGCTAGTTATTATCAATATACAATACATAAGACTGACTTGCTTCTTAACAGAACACTCATAATAATAAAAGAAATGTTGTCTCATGTACTCATGTACCCATTCAACAAGCCAAGATGTTTGTAAGTGCAAGGATAGCTTCACTGTTAAGAACTTTTTTAAGTCAAAGCAGCTTTATTGATATGTGCATGTACATAATGTCTAAGCAAACTATAAGGGTGCCATTTTTGTCCCCCACTATTTCTTTTGTCCTCAAGGAAGAAGGCACAGATCATGTGATTTACAAAGTGCAAAAAAAAACAAATAATGCTAGCTAGGCTTAAACGTCCAATGGTGGTTATTGATGAAACTTAAGAAAGATGTCAGCTTTTACTCACCACATCAATTAGCTGAGCAATAGATAGTCCAAAGTGGACTAGTACTGTGTCTGTAGTGTTTCTCACAGGCCGGGAGAGCTTATTGTAATTTGCAAACAGATTCTGGAGCAGCCGCTCTTCAGCATGGGCACGAGGTCCAAGTTCGAAGCAAACTGAGGCCAGAGATGAGAAGACATTAAAAAACATCATTTAAATTAAAAAAAGGGAACAAGTTTACACTGATGTGGATAATCTGTGTGCAGTCCCATTTATATAATTTTAAACTGGTCTTTGCTTAGAACTACAATTGCAACACATAGGATATTCTTTTCTATGCTTCCATGCTTATTTGCACCCGTTGAGTTTGTGTAGACTTCTCTACTGGCCGTGTGAACATCCTCATAACCATTTTGTTAACCATTGTATCTATTTTTTGTGCACTTATTCATGAAATACAGCCCAGGATTTTACATGAATAATATTAATGGTGAAAATATTTGCTTCCATTCACAATACATTCATCTATAATGGATTCAGCTGATGCAAGGATACCAAAGAATACAATGTGTAATCTAAAAGTAGGGTGACCTCTATTATACAGGTGGCCTGTGGTTACATGAGATGGGATCTGAGAGACGGGACAAATAAGCGATGGAGGGTTTGGGGTGGAGGGGAAGGGAGGGGGCAGAAAAGGAATAAGAGGAAGGAACAGACGTGCTGATGGAGCGATCTGTCCAGACATTTCCCTCGCCACCCTCCTCCACCCACCCTCCACTCTCTCCCTCTTCTCCTTTCAACAGCCGTTCTGATGAAGCAACTCAGTCACATCCCTCTGCACTGAAAAGGACCCAGTGAGGTCTGGGAACACTTAAAGAGAAAGGGATCATCCTGAGGCCTTGACACAACAACGTCCTTTTGCATTGTGGTCCTTTTTTCCCCACATTCACTTGGGCATTTTTCCATTCTAAACCTTGTGCAGCTGTGCAGGTAATTCATTGTCACAGCAATTTCTCAAAGGCAGTGATTTATTTAACTGGCCTCAGTGATATTTTTACATGCCTGGCAGTACTGCATATTTCAATTTCTTTCTTTCTCTGTGGAGCTTATACTGTACATTACACTGTACTGTATATTAACTGGGAGCTCCAGGGTGTTTTTTTCTTTTTAATTAGTTTTTTAAAAAGATTTGTCATGTGATTCAACAAGAAGGAAAGCATTGCAGGTTTTTTCTATTTTGCGTGCGTCAAATATTCCTTAAAAAAAAAAAAACCCCAAAAAGATTTGAAAGAGGACTCTTTCAAAAATATATTAGTGTTGTTTCTGGACACAGTTTCTCCAACACACATTTGTTTGGCTGGGGCCCCTTCCTTTGGAACACTTTCCATAGGTCTGCATCAGTGACTGCCACTTTTCTGAGGATATATTTTTCCAAACCCCTGACTTGTATCCTTAAAATAGCAATACAGGTGTCGTTGTCATGCTGCTGGCCTCCCTCTTGGGTCCTCCTACCCACTCAATCAAAGCTGATGGGCTGTCTTTCAGTTGTCTGAAAACTGGCATCCACTATTTTTAAAAGGTTGGGATCGATAACTTATTAGATGGATATGGTTTCCTTTTTTCTGCAATGTCTTGTCTTCCTGTATTCACCTGAATTTTTTGACATTTCCAGGCACCCAACAACCTTGAAATGTTCAGATGAGAGAGACTGTCAAAGGTGCCTTTTTTTTATCACATCAAATTAGAGCATTATCTGTTGAGTGCAGCCAATATTAAACAAAACAGGGTGCTCAGGTACGTCCTAAAGCAGCCTTGGAACTGATGGGTTTATATTGGAGAGCTCACGGGGCTTTGTGACTTTGGCAAAATGCAACTAAGAGCAGTAATCTTTGCAGGAAAAAACTGTTAGATGAGTTTACTTCTGTTTGATGTGACCTCCAAGACATTCACTATTCATCATTACATTTTTCAAATATTGTTGATCTACCAGCACACAGTATGTACTCATACAGACAAAAATTAAGCAGTCTGAATCATGTGAAAGTTCACATTCAGTGGCATTTCTACTGACATTCTTCACAGTTTTTATTTTCAGTTTTTTAAAGCACAACCAACGCCTGGTTAGTTATTTAGATGTGTCAGAGCTATGGGGTCCAAATCTGTCCTCATTTGATCAATGCCCTCTCATAGGACAGTATTGCATCAGTAGCAAATTATTCTTTATTCAAGCGAATGCTGCACTTCAACCAGGCAGATGAAGCTTGTTACCAGGCTACAAAGCTTGCATAGCAACACAGGCAGTTTCTACCCTTCAGCAGAAACTACAGAAAACAAGTTTCTGTATCCCAAAGGTTGTGTGTTTTCATGGTTGTATTATTCATCTTGTCAAATTAGCCCTCAGCAAAAATCATTGCCTGTCTAATAAGTAATGAGACTGGGCTGGACTGAATAAAAATGACTGGGGTAAGGAGAAAAGCTTCGGTTATGTTATATAGAAAAACAAAGCCATCTGATGCCTTTCAGTCTTTTCTTTGGACTGCCCTGTTACTTAGGGCAAACCTATTAAAATTGTGCAAATACAGGCAGTGCTTTTGAGTAAAGTGGTTGAACAGTCATGCAGTAAGTGAGTCCAAGTGCAAACTTTGATGGTAATAAACTTGAGCACTGTAATATTTTAAATAGAAAAAAAGAATATAAAAAAATCAAATTTGAGATGAGTAGAAGTTAAAAACCTCAAGCTTCCTTTTCAATATAAACTTCTGCCTTAAGCAAACATGAAAAATACATAAAAATCCCTCGCATCTTTTGCTCTTGTGCCAAACAAATAACATGAGCGATGATACAGCTTTAATGACACCAAGAGGAATTATTTACCTTGTGGAGGAAGAATGAAGAATAGTAAGCTCAAACATTTGCAGAAATCCATAGCGATCTACTGGTATCCAACTCTGTGAGTGAACTCCCTCCAACTTCTGCTGGATTTTAGTCCCTGTGGTCAGTCATCCCAAAAGTGATCAAGCCTGGAAAGTCTGACCTGTGACAGCAGGTCTTCATGAGGGTCAGATCAGGCTGAACACCCCGATGCAGAGGTCGCATAAGTCTGTGTCAGCGAAGGGTCCAGTGGTCCTCCGGAGTCCATCTCTCCATCTTTTCAAATTCTCTTCTGTCCAGTCACAGCAGTGTGAAGGACTCACAGACACACAGTGTAGTTTTTCTGATCCAACACTTCAAAGTCCCTCCTCCTTCCACCGGAATCCTTCATCCAAGTGTGGCTGGCTTATCCCTCTCTTCTCCACCCTCCCTGTCAACATTACTCCCTCCCTCCCTCGCCTCTCATCTCTCCGCCTCCTCACCTCATCTTTCGCTCTCTTTCTCCATCTCTCATACACCTCATTTCTCTCTTTGTATTCTATCTTCCCCTCCTACTTACATGTTTTCCTTTTCTCCCTGTTCCAGTTTTCTGTCTCTTCTTCAATTTTTTTCATTGAAAAGAGAACTTTTTGTCTGTGTGTGTGTGTGTGTGTGTGTGTGTGTGTGTGTGTGTGTGTGTGTGTGTGTGTGTGTGTGTGTGTGTGTGGGGAGGGAGAGAGGAGGAGAAGGAGTATGGGGTGGTATTGGTAGGAGGACAGGGTAGAGGATGTTGACTTTTTGATTACCAGTACATACAGCAGCAGTGCTAAATGGTTTTGTAGAGCAGTTATTTGCATGTGAGCTGTGTTACAGTGTATCTGCTACTACCTGTCAAAGTCCACTATGTTAAAAAGTGCCAGTGAGTCATAGTACCATTGGATACTCTTCAATCTCCCCTCTGCACCGCTTCCCAGGAGCACATGAACCCCACCAAACCTTTTTTTCCTTCCCCCTCTCCTTCCTCTTTTAAACACCTCAGACCCTTCACCTGCGGTCAATTTTTCACATAATGTCTCACACATAGAGAAAGAGTTCTCTCCCTCTTCAGCATCTCTGTATTTCCCTCCCAGTCCTCTTTACAGTTTTTATACGTCAGCAGAGCTCAGTGCCAAGGCCAGCAATCTATTCAGACACTCACATTTGCTAGAGGTGTATTTCCTGTTGTTGTAGATCTTTTTCATTTTCCCCCAGCAGTGCCAAAATGTCACCAAAGAAAGAGTATAATAATTAGAGACACTTAAAAAAAAAACTTAAAAAACTTAAGAGTCATCCTTACATAAGGATGGATAAAGCAGAAACTGGCTTTTGACTTTCTGACGGCTCTTCCTGAGCGTGTTATATGATAGAGTAAAAGAAAAGCAGTCCAAACAAGGATATATTTTGCTGTTTTAGTTGTCTTTGTCAGATATGCTTCTTTTCAGTACACGATGAGCCCACAGAGAAGAGCCTCTGCAGTGCACACATTGATTTTTTCTGATCAAAGATGAGGTTCTCTTGATCCAGTGATGACTAACTGTGACGTGACAGATGAAGAGATTCCTCTCACCAGTTTGCCACCACAAGCACAGATGTACATTCTTGCCATCAGAGATTTGATTGCTGATTATTTATTTGGACTGCTGACAGGAGTCCAGCAGGAATTTCTTAAGTGGGACAATGCAGCAGCAGCAGGGAGTACTGGCAGAGGAAATTTCACTTACAGTAAAAGGGCAGGGGGCACAAACAAGCCCATTGCAGCCTGGTGGCTGCCATGTATTAGTTTATCTCACACCCACATGCAGACACATAGTCTCCCTCTGTGGCCATCTCAAATGATGAAAAGAACCATCTGTGCTTCCTGCTTTGCAAATGGTAAAGGAGAATAAGGTATGGTCACCCCTTCCAGCAGCCTCCTTAATAATTCATCTTGTCCTGATATTGCAACACTTTTGCTGATCCCCAAACAGACAGTTTGACCTCTGCTTCCGATGGTCACCACCTAAACACACGTGTTGACCAAGTGGCTTGCCTTTAAAGCAGTAAAGTAAGTGGCTGCAATCTTAAATGCAGTGCACTATAGCTGCAGAGGGTAATCCAAATTCTAATCCAGTCACTTAATATTTCCTCACTGGAACAATCTGGCATTTGATAAAAACCTGAAACTCAGCTAGCTGGTTTATATACTGTATGTCCAACACATGTCAGGGGTGGGATTCTGGGTATTGTAGTATCAATCTAACAGACAAGCTATTACACTTTGTCCAGGCTTTTCCTCTGGTTATACAAGTTTGACATCTGTGGTTTAAAGCCATGTGTCTTTAAATGGGCTGCCATGCAATTTGGTGCAGTCAATAATTTTCCCTGTCATAATGAAGAGGGATCACTTTGGTGATGCCTTGATTTTTCATCTAGCACAATTAGCAGATCAACATTTCAATTTGTCCAGTCTGATGATTTACTAGCAGGTATGCTCAAAACTAATAACAATCTGGAGCCTCAGCTGTATTTTGTGTTAGATGCAAATGAGCTAATTTAGCATGCTACCATGCTAAATTACAAGGCTGAACTTCATACCTGCTAAGCATCCACATACTAACAGGCTGACAGAGAAGGCTACTGTACCTCAACACAGCTTTGCAGACACTTCTAGCATGGTTGTTTGGATCCTCTGCCAAGCTCTCCAGCATTACCAAGAAAAATAAATAATTCAGCCACTTTGGTGAAGAGAACATAATGAAATTTGCATAATTTACAGCTTAAATCAAGATTTGGTGCTTGAGTGCCACGACTTGAAATGTGATCTGTCTGCTTACTGGTACTGATTCAAGTTATAATGTTTCATCAACATCACTAAAATGAAGTTTGCTAACTGAGATGCGGTTAATAAGCACTGTCAGCCATCCAACATGCAGTTTATTCAGTGATGACAATGGTAGCTGATTCTGTACTTACATAATTTTTCCCCAACAAATGAATTACATTGCTTTCACTAAGATTTCACCAAGGAACAGTAATCTTTATAAGTGGAACCCTTATATTGGCTCTAAGGGATCACCAGTGCACATGAGCTGTTACTTGATTTTCACAAATGAGACCTGATGGAGACAATGTGCAATGAAAGAAAAGATCTCAGTGCTAGTTTCCACATGCAACCAAGCCAAAACGTTTCAGTAGGTATTGGACTTGGAAAAAAGTGATGCGTTTTCAGTGACCTGTTTTAGGTTTTTGATCTGGAGAATCTCCTTCTACCCCAGGAGCATCAGACTCACTTAAGTTCATGGGCCACATACCACTTAATTGGATCTCAAGTTGGCTAAACGATTAAAACTAAGTCATAATAAACTACATGAAAGCAAGACCCCTCTAAATTGCTTGTTTCTTGAAGCATAAAGAACTATGAGTACATTCAAAAAACAATTGCATTTCCATGTGAAATGAGTCATCATTTACAAAACATTATGTGGAGCATCCTGAGATTTCTTAAGAATAGTAAGTAATAAAAAGTGCTTGTTTTTAAGTGCACTTTTCAGTTTACATATATTTGTAACATACAGTGCTGTGAACAAGCATTTTTCATTTTTTGCATATTTCTCAAACATCATCAAAAATACTAGACAAAGAAAACTCATGTAAATGCAAAATGCCATTTTATACATGATGATTTCATTTATTAAGGGAAAAAAGCTATCCAAACCTACATGGCCATGTGTGAAAAAATAATTGCCCACCAAACCTAATTCAGCCACACTGGAGGGTTTTCAAGCCTGTTTAAGTTCACGTCAAAGCATCACAATCGGATTTACATCCAGACACGTCCACTCCAAAACCTTCATTTTTTTTATTTTTGTTTTTATACAGCAAAGCAGCCCCAGACCATCACACTACCATGACCATATTTGACTGTTGCTATGATGTTCTTTTTATGAAATGCTGCGTTAGTTTACAGATGTAATGGGACCCAAACCTTTCAACTTGTTTCATCAGTCCACGGAATATTTTCCCACAAGTCTTTGGGGATCATCAAAATGTTTTTGGGGAAATGTGAGATATACTGTTTGGTGAGCAGTGTTTTTAACCTTGTTACTCTCCCATGGGTGCCTTTGTCTAATATTAAAATTTGTTTGATGATCTTAAACATGTGCTGTAAGTGTGACAAATGTGCAAATTTAAAAAATGCAATTAATTTGATTATAAAGCTTGCAAAGCAATACTGTGGGCCATACTGGACTCTCTGGCAAGCTGGTTCTGCCTCCCAGGCCAAATATTTGACATTCCTGTTCTATCTTTTGACAGTTCACAGAAAATGATTTACCTCTCAAATGTACATTTTTACAAAATTCAGGTTGGTCCATTCATCCACTTAGATGAGGAATGACATGCTTTATTTTAGTCTTGGTCCAGTTGGTTTGGCTGATGGCTTTTAGTTACGCCAAAGTAAACCAAACTAACCCTGCAAATACAACAAACCTTGTTTAAACTGAACCAAACTGTTTAAGTGAAAGTCTAATTGATGTTTCACATAGACCACTGCTATGTGTTAGCTGGGATGTACATAGCAAGACCAGTGTATAGACCACGATATAGAGTTTAAGCTAATCAGACAGGATTCATTAGATGACTGACCCCTGTAAGATTAGAAGTGTTGTTGATGGGCTTTTAAACCAAGTCAAGTGTCTGTGTGTTCCCACTGAAGTCTGTGAGGAGAGCTCCCTGAAACAGTCCCTGGATCTGAGATCAGCGGGTCAGCTTTCACCCAACAGCGCATGTTTTTCCTCAGTGATTCACACAGCTTTCTTTGTTATACAGACATGCATCCACCTTCAGACACACAAACCCACACAGACATGGGGATTCAACCCATGCATGCATAAACACCTAGCCTACTAGGGTTGCCAAGATCACCTGTCAGTCATGGCTACTGTGTCTTTAAAGGAGACACAAAAAACCTCACAGCACTTTTTCTGTAATATCTGTTTAAAATGAAAAGGTTTCACATGTATTTCTCTGGGATGTAAACAGAAGCCTTTAAATGTTTTAAAATCTCAAAGTATTGTTGCTTTTGCTGCTACATTGTCTTTTGTTCAGGTTACTATTACCATACAGTCAAATTGGAAGGAACTGGCATCCTGAAGCAGTGGATGGATGCTCAAGGCATCCTGAATGCTTCTGGCAAAGGCAAGGATTGATACACCTGGAACCCAATTGTGAACCCACCTGCAGTAGCCCAGGGTTGAACTGAGATGGCCAATGAACAGGTACCAAAAAAGATGAGGCACCTGCACCGCTGTAGGGTGAATGATATCTGTTAGCTAGATTCACACAGTCTTCACAAAATATCACAGAGCATACAGCTATTTGAAAAAGGCTACATGGATGTAACTCTGTGTCCTCTCGAGTGAGAGCAGGGATTGCTTTTTAACTATGATATGAAGATTATGAAGATTCAGTGGCATCCTTTTGTGCTCTTTGATGCCCATGCTGGTTGAGATCAATATTATTTTGATTACAGTGAAAATCAATAGGCACAGCCACCATTAAACCAAATGATGCTATGTTGTGATAGCTGTTGTGTATTTTATTTTTGCTGATTGTGAATAAATCATCATATTATTATGGACTTATTAGAACTACATTGTAAAGATGTCCACGGTTGCCACATTTCAGTAAAAGCGATGATACAGTAACTATACCTTTGCATGTAATGGTCTTTTTCAGTGTCAGTGTTAGGACCACACATTTTACAAAACACTACTGGTGGAAGAAGAAATTCATGTTGTAGAACATAAAATGATTGTCCTATTTGTGAAGGACATGCAGCCACGGTTCTCTATTATTTGCCAACAGTGATGGAGAAATAGAACAAAATCTAGAAACTAATAACCTTGGGGTAGTGAATTTATATTTTAATGCTGCCTTTTAACATTTAGGACACACCTCCCATTTGTGCCCTTTTGTCTCATTCAGACTTTCACAAAGAAATATGTCTGGCATTTAAAATACATAAAAAACATCCCACTGCATGGGTTTTGACATTGTTTAAGTTAATTGTGTTTGCCTATTACATTTTTTTGTTCTGTTTTGTTTGTGTTTTTTGTTTTGTTTTTTTAATCATGATCTTTTATAGTTCATGTCAATCTTATGAGAGTTAATAGGAACTGACTTGCTTTTAGAGGCAGCCCTTAAGTGGCTATGCAGGAAGATGCAGTTTTTGGCACTTGATGGTGTTTTTTTTGGGGGGGGGTTGTTTTTTTTTAGAATAGAACAGGAAAAACTTCATTGTCTGTCACAAAGCAACAGGCACAACTCTAAAGACAAACAACGTCTAGAAACCACAAACAATACTGGGCATCAGATTCAAAAATCACAGTCCACAATAATACAATAATGCAATAATTTTGTTCAAAATGTTCAAAAATAAAATGAGGATATGCTGTATCATAACATTTAGACTATGCACGGCTGGAAATAAAAGATAGCTTGTTTGCCCTTTTCCAAACCAAGAGGACTTGATAATGCCAGCCTGATGGTAACAGCTGAAAGGACTATTGGAGGGGGGTCCTCTATGATCACATTGGCCTTCTTAGTAACTGACCTGATATACAACTCACACAGTGGTGTTTGAACTGAAGCTGTTATCTTACTGGCCTGTCTGATAATCTGAGAATCCTGTCTCATGTTCAGCAGTGAGGCTATTGTACTCGGATGAAATATTGAAGGTCAAAACAAATTTTCCTCTACAAGATTTCCTCTTGCCCTGACTCTAGCCTCATCTCTGTGCTTCTCTGTGACACTTTTCTTTAGATGTGTTCCAGAGCTGGCCTCCTGGAGCTAGTTAACTGGCATGCCCTGTTCGAAAGCAGAGCTGTCTGTGTTTTGGTATAAAAGTTAAATAAGTAATGAACCAGTCTTCGTTAGTTGTTCCAAAAGCAAAAACAGAAAATGGTGTAAAAGTGCTATGTGCTGCACTGTAATTCCAGGCATTACTGAACTAATGGAAAAATCATAGCTTTGCATCATCATACATATGTGCAAATGCAGTTAGTGTTGAGCCACTAGGACACATTTCCAACTTTTTCATCAACAATCACAGACCAAAATACACCTGGATGCAACAGCCTGTAGCATCTCGATGCCTTACAATCGGTCACCAACAAAAGCAGTCACGGCGGAGCCATGAAAGGAGACCACTTTCTGAAGAAACATTATAACAACAGTTACTGGCCTGAACAAGGCCAGGTGAAAATGTGCACAGCAGGAAGGCCACGCGTATTCCACCACAGCAAATAAAACATGAGAATTTTGTTCAATAGTCTAAAAAAATCCTGTCCTGTCTTTTCCTGAAACACTTTTACTGACCTTGATGGAAAACATTGTGAGATCAAATAAAGATGTGGAGGAGAATTCATAAGGACTTAGGTCAAGATAACCATGGTGCAAAAAAGAATCTGCCTGCACTTATATAGGCTACTACTGTAGTGGAGAATTTTGTTGATTGGCCAGATGCTGTTGATGTAGGGCCTAAGAGAATAAAAAATGCTCTATATAAACACGTCAGCCAGAATAAACAGACCTAAATCCATTAAATAAAAGGGACAAAAGAAAAATTGCACCTGAATGCTTTGTGGCCTGTACACTTCAGGTTCAGGTTACTTTATAGGTTACTTCATAGGTAGGTTTGGTCATCCATTCTACCCCAATCTTCAAAACAACCAGAGAAGAATCAACAAATATGCATAAAAAGAACATAATGACATAATGGCAAAATCAAAAAATAATGAAAAGAATTCACACTTCATCATGTACGACAAAACTAAAATTTGTTTATCTGGGTTCGTACTATAAGCCTTCGCCCAGAAGGGAGAAACTGAAACTCATTAAGCAAAGTTTGCAAGTTGTCAAGAAAAGTCAAACCAACCAACCACTGTAGCTATCTGCCTTGTCCATTTTTGTTTGTTGACTTCCAATATGAAGTGCTTCTCTGTGGAAGTCTGTTTTTCATTCAAACTCTATAAGAATTAAAGGTACAGTGTGTAAAATCTCACCACTAGATGTCAGTTGATTTTAGATTGCAGTCAGCTGAATTCTGTTTTCTTACTCCTCCCAATTCAAGTGGAAAATCCTAGTTACGGTGGCTGTTGTAAGACAAAAAAACTCTCACCCTTGTTCATCTCTAGTGAGTGTTCGCATTTTATTTCAGCTGGCCATATTTTGTCCACATCTATTTACTCTTGAGGAGGCTGTAAAACTTTGTGAAAGGAGTCTGACACGAGTCGATGAGTCAGTGATGCTCGCTTCTGTCCAGTGACAGTGGGACTGAGGTGAGCTGTTCAGGATATCCTGAACTTTTCTGCTGGTATATGGTGCTCTTTTTGCTGCTGTTAGCTGCTGTTAGCTGGCATTATTGAAACTTTCTTTGAAGTGGATCTACCATTGCTGCAGTCAGATAATTAGCGAATAAACTTTCATACAATGTGAGAATGTAGTTAAACTGTTTATCAGAGGGAAAGCATGTTTTTTAGAATATTCAAGCCCAACATTAGCTGGCATAATGTTAGTTTATAACCAGCTGTTTCTGTTTAGCAGGCTCATTGTCATCTTGGAGACGGGAGGGTCACATGTCTGATCTATTGACAGTAAGTGTTTAGGCATGTTTTTGCGTATTAGAGCCCTGCACATGTACAAATGTTACATGGTCGTATATAATTTGAAAGAGCCATTTGTGGTATTTAAATTAAAAGTGACTTATAAAGTGTACTATGTATGTGGCTGGTCTCTGGCTTGTTGGAAGATGTAGTATTACACAAATAAAAGTATATTTGTGAATACAATATTCGTTTTTCCTATTAATTACTTGCTGTGCTTCTAAGATGACCACAATAACAGCAACTGCAGCACTGAACAGACGATAGCTATCCAAATTCACAGAACTGAACAGATACCTGCCAAAGAGATAAGATGGCCATTGAGGGAACTGAATGGATTAAATATTTATGTTGTGTAACCACAGCCATAATGTTCTTTTCTTTCATTATGTTTGGCTCACTGTATCATATGCTTGAGGACACCAAAAAAAAAAGAAGCACTGAAGCACCTGCCGTGCTTCCGGGTCATTTCATTCAACCATAATTATTAACAAAGTTGTGTTGTCATTTTGTTGTTCTTGAGGCTAGACTTTAAGTGGTTTTGTTGAGATTACATAATATCCATATTGGACTTGATTAACTCAACAGCCACTGGAGGTTTACTCTAATACAGTAAAACCAGTTAATACACAGTGGGGGAGGCAAAAAATGTAATTACAGTTTAATTACTATACACAAAAGATTCCACCCCTACAATCCTCTGCTGCCACTGCTGACTCAGGATTCTATATTCAAGGCCATGTTCAATCTGGGCTATTGATTTCTGCTGAACTGCACACAGAGGGAAAGAGCTAAAGCACAAACCTAAAACATACTTTTGGAGACAAACTAATTCAGCAACAGTGCCGTTAAACCTTTCATTTTGAGTTTAATTACAACATCTTCTCATTTCCTCATGCTCCTCCCACTTCCCTTGCTCTCTTTGTTTCAGGTATTAGCATGGCCCTGGAGGCGGGGTAATCTGTCACAAATGCAATATTGCTTTTTATGACACATGTTTGCATCACAGTATGTGATCACTTGGGGCACAGTATAATTACAAATAGGAAATAGGAGGCAGCTGTGAAGTGCGCCACTGTTATTGTTCCCAAAGATGGACATTAATCTGCCTTGGTAAAGAAACACCCACTACAATATTGATATGGCTTTAACTTCAAACTAAACTCTCTGTAATACTGAGATTTTGCTGTCCTCAGCCACCTTTTAAAATACAGCCAGTAACTATTACGCCATTAGTCCTGTTTTCCTGAATTTTAATTAGCTTGGAAAGTGTTGTAAAGTATCTAGTGATGCCGCCTCTCCCTGTGTAAGAACTTTACTCACACCTACACAAAGTTTACCAGTATATCAGAGCTTCTGAATGCTCACAGAAAACCCGTCTACAACAGCAACAATGGTGCAAAGTGATTTACACTGGCCTATTCTTTTCAAACACTGCCGGGGAAAGAACTGATTCATGTAGGTGCAGCTTTTGTTTAGAAATTGTATGTTTCTTCTATAAAGGCGAAAAGCATTAGCCGGAAGATGGCCTGTCATTTACTGCAGCAAGTCTTATTCAAAAACCTCACAAAGACATGCGCTAATATACAAACCCTCGCCTCCAGCTCAACTTTAATTCAAAGAAGACTAAAACTAAAATGATTACAAAAGCAACAGCAGAGGAGAGAAGGCGTGCACTAATGTTGTGATAAGTGGATTTTTTGGTATGTTTTCTGATGTTGCTTTATTACCCTATAATACAATAAAAAAAACTAACATTAGCTACTAATGTGACTGTAAATCAACTTCTAATGATGTCTGCACAGCAAATAAGTTATGATAAATATCTGCTCCATGCAATATTGCAATGGTATGCCTCTTAAATGTGATATTTCTGGAGGATGTGTTTAGAAGATAGTGCTGTATGTGAGGGAGTATGGTGTGAAGTCCCTGGTGTGTCAGCAACATCAGTTAAAAAACAGCTGAGGACGCTCTGTGGGGAAACAGATCAGTGGCACAAATTCATTTTTATCAGACAATTGTATAATCTTTCTTTTCTGCACAGTATTGTTCACGCTGGTATACTAATGCAACAGTAAAATCTATTTTAATAATTAAGGAACTCCTACTGAAACCTAGTGCACAGGTGGGCATTAAAACTAATGCTGGGCTTTAAGATTTTGAACATATCTGATGCAGACTGCACTGTACTTAGCTCTGTCTTTTTTTATTACTCTCCTTTGCAACTACGTATTGACCATTACTATAAGATAGGTAGGAAGCAGAGATATTATTGCCGCCATTAGCATCAAATCTCAGATATCTGGTGGCAATTTACAGGAAACCACTGATAAATGTAGAAGATTCAGAGGATTACTTACCAGCTTACAACAAGCACTGACTAAATCATAGTAACTGAAACTCAGATGCTGACTTTGCTACACTCCGGAAACAGTTGAGTCTACTGGTTTAGAAAAAATATTTGGCTCTATTGGGGTTCATTACAGTAACAATAATTTTAAAAAGACGACATTTGAAAGTGCAACCTCAATTTTAAAAAAATGGCATGCTGCTAAAACGTTAAAAAAAATGGAATGCAATTATTTGAAAATCTCAAAAACTCATATTTTATTCATAATAGAACATAGAAAACATATCAAATGTTTACACTCAGAAAATGTGCCATTTTAATAAAAATGTTGGCGCATTTTGAATTTGATGGCAGCAACACATCTAAACAAAAAAAGTATCTTAGAAAGGCAGAGTTTCTGTGAAGTAAAGATGGGCAGAGGTTCACCAATCTGCAAAAAAAAAAACCAAACTGCAAATCTACAAATTGTGAAACTATTTCAGAATAATGTTCTGGAGAAATCTCTTTTCACAAGGGACAAGGCTGAAAATCAATATATGGATGCCTGTGATTTTCAGGCCCTCAGGAGGTACTGCATTAAAACCAGGCATGATTCTGTTGTGGAAATCACTGCATGGGCTGAGAAAGACTTCCAGAAATCATTGCCTGAGAACACGGTGTGCTGCGCCATCTGGAAGTCCAGGTTAAAGCTCTGTCATACAAATAAGAAGAAATCATATGTGAACATGATCCAGGAATGCTGCTGTCTTCTCTTTGCCAAAGCTCATTTAAAATGGACTGAGGTAAAGTGGGAAATTGTTCTGTGGTCAGTTGAATTGAAATTTGACATTCTGTTTAGAAAACATGGGCACTGCTTCCTCTGGACTAAAGAGGACAGGGACCATCCAGCTTGTTGTCATTGTTCAGTTCAAAAGCTAGCATCCCTGATGGTATGGGGGTTTACTGGTACCTATTGAATTGGCAGTGTGCACATCTGGAAAGGCACCATCAGTGGTGAAAGGTGCATTGTATGCTCCCATACAGATGATTTCTTTTTCAGGGAAGGCCTTGCATATTTCAGCAAGACAATGCTAAACTGCATCTGTTGCAGCAGCATGGCTTTGTAGAAGAAAGGTCTGGCCTGCCTGCAGCCCAGACTGTTCACCAGCTGAAAACATTTGGCACGTTGTGAAACAAAAACTGTAACAAAGAAGACCCAAAACTGTGGAGACAAGAATAGGACAGTATTCCTCTCCCAGAAGTCCAGCAGCTGATCTCTTCAGCTCCCAGACATTTAGGAAATGTTGTTAAAAGAAGAGGGGATGCTACACAGTGGTAAACATGGCCCTGTCCCAACTTTTTTTTTCAGATGTGTTCCTTCAAAATCACCTTTTCTTAAAATAGTACATTTTCTCATTTTAAATATTTGATTATGTTGACTATGTTGCATTGTGAAATAATTAAAGGTGGGATTCGCAAATCATTATATTGTGTTTTTATTTACATTTTATGCAGCATCCCTTATTTTATTTTATTTTATTTTATTTTATTTTATTTTATTTTATTTTATTTTATTTTATTTTATTTTATTTTATTTTATTTTATTTTATTTTTGCAGTTGGGGTTGTAAAAAAGTGTTTTTTCATCCATTTGAGCCTTTATGCCCTTAATACCCAACTTAAATTCAGAATATAAGATGATAAGAATGTCACATAGATTGAAAGTACTATCAAATATTATAGTGAGCAAAAAGTTACTGCAGACAAATAAGTTATATTGTAGTCATTGATATTCTTTGATCCATTGATGATTGTCAGGATTACATCCCTTTGAAAATGTATTTTCATATCATCATGTATCCTTACTTTTTCCTCATTATATTATAGCATTCCTATACGCACCAAAGCTTTATGCTGGGCTTAAATTGGTACTGCAGGTTTACTGCATATGAGTGTGGACGGGGTGGAATTAGTGAGACGTCTCCAAAATGTCAAGTGAATTAGGGGAAATCTCCAATGCATATTAAGAGCCATTTGTCTTGGCTGCAGTGAACATCCCATGCAGTGACACCAGGACCCAGAGCTGTCTGTAGCATGTAGCAACAGGCACGGCCATCCATCACGAGTGAATGTGAAACACTGCGCCTGCATGACTCTTCCTCTTCTGGCCACTCTTTTCTTATGCTACTGTGTTTCTCAGCAACCCATGCATGATTTTTTTCCCAAATGATGACATCAATCAATGACATCAATGACATTATAAGAGAGGTAGCATCTTATGCTGGGGACCTTATTGAACTGCCATCTGCCACAACTGAAAAGCACTTTAGGTCAATTTGTTGTTTTTAAATGTTCCTTATAAATAAAAGTGACTTGACCTTCTGTCTAAGGAGGCTGCTGTCAAGCGTGCACTTTGGCCACAGCTGTATTAACCCCTTGTCTGTGGCTATGGTTTGAAAAGTTTATTACTCCTCTCAGTCGGGTTTAGCAGACTTCATGCATTCTGCATGCCTCATTCATGTAAAATGGATTTGGTGCACTTGAGATATCGATATTGATATTGGTGTTGGGTTTTCATCATGGATTTATTAAGTTTGGTTATTCTTGTTTAATTTTTCTTGTTTTATTTTGCACTAAAGTGCCTGGTATTTTCATGCAACCTTTGAATAACATAAAAATATACTTCGACTTGTTTTGCAAGATGTTAAACAAATATGCAAAAACACAACTTCAGCAACACATCATGTATAGAGCCAATGTCTGAGTCAAAATTTCTAAAATCAGTGAGGACATTACCATGAACGCATCACAGGGTTTGGAAGAAAAAATGGCGTGAGGAAATGTTATTATTTTCCTATTATTGAACAAGTTTCTCCATGCTGTCCCTGGAAGTAAAGCCAGGCTGCAAGACACAAAAAATATACTCATTCAACAATGTTCAATAATTGAACCAACAGGTTTCTAACCATAAGCATAAGTGCATTCCTCACTCCAGTCATGTATTGGCTGGCAAAAACAAAAAATTTGTGGTCTACACACTGAAAGGAAAGCTAAAGTCTCACACTCATTCTGAAAATTCAGATTTTAGATGCCAACACCCATCATTTCAATCATGAAAACTGGTCTTATAACTAGCAACTAGTGATTAAAATTATGAAAATAAATTAGCTCTATAGTCATTAATTCACATTCACTGAGGAAGCAGGCCATGTCGGATACAAATCATTTTTCAAAGTATTTTTATATTCATCTTATAACATAGCTGGACAGGCAACATAATTCTTCCTATTTGATATGTCAAAAACATAGATGCAGTTTATTACATAAGCAATGGCTGTGTGCTGTTTAGCAACTGTCAAGAAAGCATTAACTGTTGTTATGCATTAATGAGCTCTGCATTCGCCTCAGCCAAAAAGCCTTTCTCAAAATGTAAGCGCAGAATAAGAAGCAAGTGTAAATAATAAAACCGATGATGAAGTTCATATCCTTTGTAGGTTTCCTGCCACTTGGCCAGCTCAAACTTTAAAAACTGTACGAATATTAAGAGCCATTTCAACATGAATAGCTGGTGTTGGAGCCTCTAATTCACTGCCATTATATCATCACTGAAGAGGGTCAAAATGATGAAGTAATTCAAAAAGCTGTTTGCTTAAATGTATTTATTTAATTTACAGTCACTTATCTCCTTATTGTTCAGTGCAGATATGATACATTAGTCTGCTGGCTGCATTTCATCTTAAGTATTATTCTGCACAAAAGTTGCATTCAGTAATTTTCCATCATACTGTCACAATGGTGGATGCTCATTACTGAATATGACCAAAGTTTCAAATATGTCCGCATTAGTACAAGTACAGCAGGCCACACAGACTAAGGCTTTGTCACACAATGTGAAAACTTGGCTCCCTTGCCAGGACTGTGTACCTGCGTCTTTATTTTTGCTTTATTTAATACTCTTGCATTTTTGCCAGGCTTTAATAAGTGTGATAGACTTTTACCGAGTGTCTGTATTGTACCGTCGTCCTCCAGAAATAATGGCCATTTTTTAACAAAAATTTTATTTTTGCCTAAATCATCAAATTTTCCAAATTTGGTTTTGTTTTTTGTGCTTTCTGAAACCCCACCCCAAAAAAGACTTCGGCCATTATTTTAGGGGGGTGAAGATATGAAGATATGAAGATGAGTGGTGGTAGGTAAAATGGCTGTAATACATTACATAACATTACATTTTTGGCCCATTATAAACTTAAAAAATGTCTTTATTGCCAGACATGTAATACAGGTAGTTCACGCCAGGTGGAGAAACAATAAGGCCCTTTTCTCGTCTTGTCCTAATAATGGTGGGGACTGGTCTGCCTATCTGCAGGCACAAAACTCCTCAGAGACTGACAAGGATGTCATTTGTGCTGCTCAGCTTTTTGGGGTGTCAACAGCTTCAGGGCTTGTTTTCTGCAAATCCAATTTATTCAGTAGTTGAATACAGAGCTACAAGTTCAGCCAACTATGCATTTACAGTGTTCTCATTACTTGAAGCATATTTCTGCTCTTAAAAAAAGCTAAACTTAACAAACATGTTTTAGTTCTTTTTTTTTCTTGTACTAAGGCCTAAGCTGACCATCAAAGTGAAAACTCCGAATAGTTTTCCTGTGAATACAATTTTTTAGCATTAGATAACTGACTTGTACTGGTGAGTCATTTAGAGACAATGTTCTAATATCGCTGTTTCTCTTTCATAGAGACAATTCCACAGCAATAACCAAAGCCATGTTAAGACTCTGCACATATTGTGTTTGCTTGGCTTAGCAGGACTGTGAAGCCATGTTGCCTTCCCCATTCTCTCTCCACCTTATGCCTCCCACTGTTGTACTAACTTTTTTGTCCTTTTCTTTCTTCCCTCTCTTTCTGTTCCTTCCACTAGCTGTCCCTGTTTGGGTCACTATCCGTCTCAATATGTCTCCCCAAATCCACCTGCTGTCATCTCCTCACTATAAGGAGGATCAGGGGAGTGTGTGCACATGTTAGTGTGTGTGCGTGTGTCTCAGTGTGTATATGTGACCTGATTTTTAACAATGTATAGATGTCCACGATTGCTGGAAACATTACAAACTGTGTATTTTGTGCCATTAGTGTGTACTAGAAAGTAAGCTGAGGTCAAACTTGGATATCTCCAAAAAGTTTTCGCACGTCAATTAATGTTTCTTACATATAAACAATTTAAACTGGAAACGCACACTATTGATATACACCTGCACTTGCTGCAAGGGAAAAGCTAAGTCACTGCCACCATTTTGAAAATGTTGTTTTCATTGCAGCACTGCACAGAAAGGAAACCTTGATGTCCTGCCCCACAGTATTCCCCAACTGTACTTGAAACTATATTTATCTAAAACTATAACAGCAGTGTTCAATATAGGGGGGGGGGCAGACAGACACCAGCTATAAAATGCTCCACTGGCACCTTGTGCTGACCAGAATACAGTAGTTGTGATCTGCTTTCTTTTCCTACAAGAAAGCTGCACACAGGCTCATCTGTGGAGTTCTTAGAAGGAATTATGGGTAATGTAGGCAGAGTCTAAAGAATGGGTTTATGTAGGTCAAATGTATCTCTAAAAGGATGTAAAGATTATCACAAAAGGACAGTTTCCTCTCATCAAGACACTAAAAGTGTCATAATTACATTAATTGCCAAGGGGGGGAGGACAGTTTTAGCATATGTTAAAATTTTTCAAAAAAAAACAAAGAAAAGAGAAACAGCTTTCTTTCTCACCTCTGCACAAATAGGCATGCTTGTTGAATTGGGAAAGTTACAAAAATTACAGATACTAGAAGGCATCAGATTCGTTTTCAGATGTGGTCGGCCTGGTCGTTCTTATAGAAACTTTCAGTGAGTGTCTGCTGTTAATTTGAAGGACGGGTTTACATTAGCGGGCAGCACAGTGGCCGTGTGCTTAGAACTGTTTCCTCACAGCAAGAACATCCTGTGTTTGAATCCAGGCTGGGGCCTCTCTGTGTGGAGTTTGCATGTTCTCCCTGTGTCTGTATGTTCTCTCTGGGTACTCTAGATTCTACTTATGGGGTTAGATCATTGATTTTAAATTGGATGAGAGTGTGACTGGTCTCTCTGTTAGCCCTGTGACAAACTGGCAATTTGTCCAGGGTGTACCTCACTTCTTGCCCTGTGACAGCTGGGATAGGTTCTGAAAGATGGATGGATTTACATTAGCTTTAACCACATTATCTATATTATCAACTTCTCCACATGCTGATACTTTGAGTGGCTGACATCTGCATGAGACTTGATGCCACTTACAGCAGATCTTTATATTTATGTTTGCCTGACAGTAACATAAACAGAGAATATTTTTTCATCTAGGCACCAGTTCACTAAAGGCATTTTAAGCACTACTTCCTTGCAGATTTCTTTGACCTCTGTTTGGTGAGTGAATATTGCAGACAGACTATAAGTCACAGGTTTTTACCTCGTCAGGAATGGGTTGTAAGTTCTGTGAAAGTTACTTTTTTTTCCAGCCATGCAATGATAAATAGCCACTGCGCAATGGAATTAAGCTTTCTGGTGTCTGAACTCTGGTGTTAGCTTCCACATTCCTTTACAATATATAGAGGAGACACTATTAAGTTGTGTAAGTTGTTTTTATTCATAGTGATCTTTTATTTATATGAATAAATCCCTCTGGAATGACAGTGAGCCATCCCATTCTATGAGAAACCACTGACCAAGGAAGATGAACAAAGCAAAAAAAAAAAAAAAAGGAGTCATACTTCTGAATAGCCCCTCGGTGCTGTAAATCCCCTCTGGGGTACCAAGCTGAGGTAAGTTAATAGGACGCTGCTGGTTCTGAGTTACCACAGCAACCTCCCTGAAAAGGCTCCAGTGACAATCACAGTGGAAGACATCCAAGAAAAAGTCTCAGATATGAAGAACTGGACAACACCAGGCCCTGACATTATTCACACCTACTGGCTAAAGAAGCTAACTGCAGTCCATGAGCACCTGGCAGCACAAATGAACCAGCTGCTAGAGGCTAAGACACACCGAGAATGGCTGACTGAAAGCCAAACCATCCTGATTCCCAAGGATCCCCATTAGGGACCAGTTCCATCCAACTACCAGCCATGTTGCCTCAGCACAACATGGAAACTCCTGTCAGGCATCATAACAGCTGAGATGAACAGGCATGTGGCTCAATACATGAGTGGGGCCCAGAAAGGAATTGACAGAGAGACCAGAGGAGCAAAACACCAAATACTGGTAGATAGAGCAGTCACTCAAGACTGTAAGACCAGCCTGACCAACCTGTGCACCACCTAGGTTGATAACAAGAAAGTATAAGACTCAGTGCCACACACAGATCCACACAGGGACTATGGAATGGAGCAAACATCAGCCACCTCCTCTACATGGATGTGCTGTGTGCCAGGAGTGAACGAGACATTGATTCACTGATCCATACCATTAGGATCTACAGCAATGATATCGGAATGTCATTCGGACTTGAGAAGTGTAGTCGGATGGTAACAAAGAGAGAGAAGGTAGTCAGAACTGAAGGATTACACTACCAGAAAGCAGCATTGCAGACACTGAGAACATCTACAAGTACCTTGGAATCCCACAGACAAATGGGAACCTTAAAGAGGCCGCTATGATAGCTGCGACTGCCAAGTACCTGCAGAGAGTAAGGCAAGTCCTAAGGAGTCAGCTGAATGGGAAGAACAAGATCCAGGCAATTAACACCTACACCCTGCCAGTTGTCAGATACCCTGCTGGGATAATAAGCTGGTCAAAGGAGGAGATAGAAGCCACTGATGTCAAGACAAGAAAGCTCCTTGCCATGCACGGAGGGTTTCACCCCAAATTCAGCATCCTGAGACTGTATGCTAAGTGGAAGGAAGGAGGCAGAGGACTAGTGAGTGTCAGAACCACAATCTTAGATGAAACAACAAAGATCCATGAGTACATCGGGAAGATGGCTACAAAAGATCATGTGCTTAGTGAATATCTCAGGATGCAGAAACCCAAGAAAGAAGAGGAGCAAGAACAGAAACCATCATGGAAGGACAGGCCTCTGCACAGCATGTACCACCAGCAGATAGAAGAATTGGCTGATATTGAAAAATCCTACCAATGGCTGGACAAAGCTGGACTGACAGACAGCACAGACGCACTAATCATGGCAGCACAGGAACAAGCTCCGAGCATAAGATTGATAGAGGCTGAGGTCTACCATGCAAGGCAAGACCCCAGGAGCAGGCTGTGCAGCGATGCCCCTGAGACAATCCAGCACATAACAGCAGGGTGCAAGATGCTAGCAGGCAGGGCATACATGGAACGCCATTACCAAGTGACTGGCATAGTATACAAGAACATCTGTGCCAAGTATAGCCTGGAAGTCCCAAGGCAAAAATGGGATATGCCCCCATAGGTGGCTGAGAATAACAGAGCCAAGATCCTGTGGGACTTCAAGATACAGAAGGACAAACTTGTGATGGCTAACCAACTGGACATAGTAGTGGTTGACAGGCAGAGGAACAAAGCTGTAGTGATAGATGTTGCAATACCAAGTGATGGCAACATCAAGAAGAAGGAACACGAGAAGCTTGATAATACCAAGGGCTCATAGAGGAGCTAGAGAGGATGTGGAAGGTGAAGGCAACAGTGGTCCCCGTGGTAATCGGAACACTCAGAGCAGTGACCCCCAAACTGGGAGAATGGCTCCAGCAGCTTCCAGGAATGACATTCAAGATCTCTGTCCAGAAGATCGCAGTCCTTGGAAAAGCTAAGATACTGCGCAGGACCCTCAAACTCCAGACCTCTGGTAGAGGACCCGAGTTTGGACAAAAAAACACCCACAGGGCGAGCTGGGATATTTTTTTTGTGTGTGTTGTAATTGTTATGCTTATAAAATCAATCATTATTAAAAAATGTGAAATCAAAATGTCAGTTGTGTTAATTTTCCTGGAGACCCATGTTGCTCTGAAAAATAAAATAAAGTTATCTTGTTAAAAATTTAGGATGTTTGCTATTTCCTATAGTTCAAATCGATGTGAGAAGGTCTATTTATACTGTACAATCAGAGAAGAGCTTAATTTGAATAAAACATTATTAAACATTCAAAAATCAGCATCTCACAACAGATAAAGCTCTTTTCACACAACAGCCCTGATTAATAATTTGCATTTTAGTTGGCCCAAATAAGTAAAAATGGACAAAAAATCTAGTTTCCTGTAATTGATATTGCAGTAGCATATCTTTGTAAACACCAAAAACTAAATTTTTCTCCAGCTAAAATATCAAGATTATGATCATTTAAAACTAAAAGTACTGTCACCTAAGCCAAACTGCGATGGTACGCTACCTTGTTCATTTCAATATTCATGTGCCTATTGTTGTGTCTCTCAGTAATGCCTACAGATTGCCCAGTTTAAAGAGCACCCCATGCTGATAGCTTTAATTAAATGGGGAATGCTTAAGTGCAGCCTGAGTGACTAATGCTGTTCCCCTGATGTTAAGGTTACCATCTGAGGTCCAGTGGGAGTGGGCTTTCATTAATACTTCAACATGTTCTCAGTAGATAAGTGCTAGCTTTTGCTCCCCTCAGACACAAAAGCATCAAGTAGTGACGGATGACCACATGACTTGTGCATTCAACAATTTTCAACTTATTTTTAACACAACTGACAATGAGCTTCGGCCAATCAGTCTATTTTTAATCATGCAAAGTTACTTTTCATTTAATTCAGAGTGCTGTTTCACCAATGCCCTTGGTCTTGACATATGCCTCTTAATTCATTTGATGAGTCCTGGGCACTCGTGCCTTCAGGCTCTTATCCAGTGGGACTTTTAATTTAATGGAAGTTTTTTTTAATAATATCCAAATTGAAGGGCCAGCTGTTTTATGCTTGTCTTGCCATCAAATAGAGATGAAAGCCAAATTTAAACTCTATTTCAAAAGCTGTATTTTTGGTGTGCAAAGTAAACCAAATTTTTAAAGATACCGTGAACTGGTAATAATACTACTGCACAAGGAGAACACCACAAAAATGCTACAAATATAAATGCAAGACCTTGGGTTCATGTCCCTGCTGCTCCTAGCGACAAGTGCTTCCTCATAAATGTAACTCGAGTCAGATTTATGAGTCTTCATCAAGGTGTTCCCAACTAAAAAGCTTCCATTTTACTGTTAAATTTATAGTTCAGCGTAGCATCTCACTTGTTGTTACTTAGTGCCACTGAGATGCCAGATCTAAAATATGTGTCATACATTATCAGATTGTGCCATGCATTCAAATTAAGCAATCAAGTTGCTATGGAGGTGACAGCTGCGTCAAGGTCAAAATTTGTAGTGAAAATACATTTTCTATAAATCTGAAATGTAATGTGTACACCAACACTGAAAAGGAAACAATACCTCCAGTCTCTCCTCACATTTGTTCCATGTTCATGTCTTCACTATCAACAGTATTCAACAATTTGCATCAGAGACAGAAAGGAGAAAATGACAATCAGCCTGTGCTGAGGAGTCACAGTCCTCCGGGTCTGTACACAATATCTCTATAGCCTCTGGAGCTCTGATACATCTCCAGAAGTACCCGTGACAGAAAATACCCTGCAGTCTCCATGGCAACCTAAAAGAAGGAACTCTTGCACAGACTGTATATAAAAGATGGATATAGCCCCTGTCCCTTACTGAAACCTGTTGAGCATTGTTGTTGTCACTATCTTTGTGTTTTGAAACCAGATGTAATGAGTGAGGGTTAAATGCAGCCAAGGAAGATATTGTGCTTGTAGGTCACTGACATGTAAGGCAAGGCAAGGCAAAGTTTATTTCTATAGCACATTAAAAACAACTTCCATTGACCAAAGTGTTGCATTTTGGACCATTTGCAAGTGGCGAAGTAACAGCTGATCACAGCTAACATAGAGAGAATTACAGAAGTCAAGACGAGAAGTAATGAAAGCATGAATTACTTTCTCAAAGTCCTGTGGTAGGAGGTAGGCCTTTATTTTACTAAAGAGCCTAATTTGCTAATTTGCTTATCAAATTTTAAAGTACTGTCAAAGATAACACCAAGGTTCCTTGCAACAGGATGGCAATAAGAAGATAAAAGGCAAATGGCACTATCACAGCCATTTAAAAGGTGGGGTTGCCCAAATAAGATAATTTCTGTTTTACTTTTGTTTAGTTTGAGAAAATTTGTCTCCAACCATAACTGAATGTCTTTAAGACAGTCCACTAGTGTATTCACAGATGTATGACTTTTAGATTGTAGAGGTAAATAAATCTGTATGTCATCTGTAAAGCGATGGAAGGAGACATTATGCTTCTCAGGAAAAGAACCGTGGGGAACCCCACGCTTAAGAGGAGACACTGATGATGAGTACTGTCGCAGATGCACAGTGAAACTTCTATCAGACAGATATGACTGGGATCATTTAAGGGCTGTCCCTTTAATGCCCACACATGATTCAAGGCATAACAGAAGAATACTGTGATCTACAGTGTCAAAAGCTGCAGTCAGGTCCAGCAGCACAAGGACAGCAGAATTACCAGCATCAAGAGTTAAAAGCAGGTCATTAAAAACTCTTAAAAGGGCTGTTTCTGTGCTATGCCGTAGCTTAAAACCAGACTGAAATGTCTCTGAGATACCATTTAAGTCAAGATACAACTGTAATTGAATATACCATTGTCCATTACAAATGTAGCTCCACCCTAAGGCACACCTGGTGCTACAGTCCTTTTTGACTCTAATGGGGACGTGGAGCTTCTGAGGTCATAGAGCATGAAAGCAAAGGAGTAGCTACCTGCTTGACTATTAAAAAGATGCATGCAGGTTTAAGGCACTTCTGCATTGACGTCCCTTTTTAGACTGTGTTCTCCATCCAGACGGGCACCAGCTGAATTCCCAAGTTGCTGCGTGTCATTAAAACTGCTCTCTTTCTGGTCATTTTCTGCCTATTTTTCTGTCGCACCAATCTAATAAGGACACTATTGCAAAGTAACCTATAAGTTCATGTGTTTTGGGGAAAATTTGTTAAGCAGTGCATGGGAAATTAGGAAATGTTTAGAAAATCACAAGGTAAGAGAGAAGCACAAGGTAAAATCAGAAGCCACGGACAGGTGGCAACTGGCAGGATAAAATAAGATCAGAGAATAAAATGGTGGTTGACTCAGAAAATGTCACAAAATGTGTTAATTTTCTCAGCTGAGGCCCATCTCAGCCAGTCTGATGAAACGAAATAAATCTAAAGGCATATTTGGTGCCTCTGTCCTTTTTTTTCTTTTTTTTTTGTCCATATCAGACTTTTTTGAAAGAGAAAAAAATATGATTCCTTCCACTTGAATGCCAGCTGTGATAATAATTACAAAGTGAGTGTGTCTCTGTTGGTGGAAAAGGAGAAGACGATCAAGATATTAAAGATGGATGAGCGATAATTGTGTTGCTGAGCTTGACGAGACTTCCCAGGGTTGCCTATCAAGTTGTCCCCCACCACCCACTGTGAAGTGAGATGCACATGACAACACTGCCAACATTTTTCTGGAAAAATGGGGTTAAATTAATAAATCTTTGTATTATTTGTTATATTAAAGCTGTATATTTAAACCAAGGACAGATGGTACATGCACATTTTGGCTGATGGCCTGCCAATACCTAATTTCTAATAATCAGGGTAAATTAAATTCCTGCTTTATATATGATGTTTGAACTGGCTTAGCAGTGCACATGGTAGTCCAGTAGGCTAGTAAGAGGTAAGAAGACATCTGAGCAATGCAGCAATTTCTAAAGAGTACCTGGAATACATTAGTGCTTTTCAAGCTCATACGATAGCCTTTCCAGGAAGACAGATTGCCATAATTATGTATCTCACACTACCTTAAACCTCAAGATTTTTATATTACACAGCAACTCAAAGCCCTTCCAAGTAACTCTAATGCATCAGTGGTCAGACCACATCTCGCTTGTTTTCTCCCTGAGAGTGCCTTAAATCATTTTGAATCTGAAAGTATCAAGAAATTGCAAAGAGGCTATGAAATGTGCTGAGATCAGTAGTTCTATTTCCAACATTTCCCATTTCATGTCATTCATAACATTTGAAAAAAAGAGATAAACTTTGAAGTTACCCTCAGAATATACTGCAGGATTGCTGTTCAATGCAAACCCAGATATAATAAAAGTAAATTGTGTCTACTCTCCTTTGGGATGGTGAGCCAAAAACTGGGAACAGCTATAAACTGCTCAGACCAGCTCTTCAATATTTGAGGGACTCTGTGCTGCCCATTCATTTTCAGCTCATTCAAACAAACACTGCGTATTCTTGTTATTGCCAAAGAAGTACGTTACACTGTTTAGAACATTATGCAACTTACAGGTGCATGTTCCCAAAGGCACCAAAGCCATGATAAGCTACACTGTTGAGTTTATGATAAAAAGGTACTGTTAACAATCATTTACGGAAAACAGGAAATTACTCGTCACAGTTAACTGTGGAGCTGTCTGAGGCCACAAAGTTTCATGGATGTAACCGGGCAGCACTGGGCTATGAAAGAAGCTTTAAATTTGTATTTGAATATGCAGTATCCAGTTTTCAAAGCATGCCATCATCATGATTAACAGGAGGCGTGGAGTCATCAAAGGTGTGGCTATATTAAGGTTAAGTGAGAAGCAGATTTTCAAGTGCTGTTCCATATATTCAAATAAAATCTCAGCGGTGCCACTGCCATTGTTTTTCTTTTGTTTCTTTTATTTTAGATTTCATTTGTTTCTAGAAAGTCCCACCTTAATGTCAACAAATAATCTGACCTAAACTTTGGTAATTAATTAATTAACTGAAAAAACCTCATAAAGCTTGTGCATTTGCCTCCCATCCACTCAGTTCAAATCACTGATATGTATATTACTCGCATTTGTAGCTTTATTACACATGTAAAATTATGTTTCCATCGTTTGATCTTTGACTAGATTTTTTTGCTTCAGTGCACTCAGTTCATATTGAACAGTAGGCATTATTGGGCATTAATAATTCATAAACAATTCTTTCCTCTTAGAATCTCACACTTTTGAATTCAAAATAGTTAACATATTTGTAACATTGTGTTTCTAAAGTTTCTTATTTACCATAACCAGCCAACATACAGATGCTGCCAACAACATCAGCCTCCAACCGACACCAAAACTATGAAAAAATCTTTAGTTCTTGTTGTTATTCAATACATTTTCTCATCTCTGCAACAGATTCAAACTGCTTTTTCATAAGCACATTTTCACCCAAATAATTTTAATTAAGTGAATACATTTACTTCCATTTATTTATCCTGTCAAATTAGCATGCATGACTTTGTATGCAATTAAATGTTGCATCTGAAACCTGCCCTGAAGTTCTGTAACACACTTTAATACCAGCCCTTGTTTCACCTCCCTGTGCAGTCTTTAACAGCTGTGCACTTTACACATTTACCCAGCTGGAATTTTTTCAAGTCCTTCAATTTGCCTATTTTAATATTTTAATGTCTTTTATGTGAGCTTTAGTTCATATCCCGTGACCTCCTCCCATTCTGGGCTTCCTTCATTCACATTTATCTAATTTCTTATTTAAAACAGCTGACTGATTCTCTGACCTTCACACTCTCATTTCCACACACGAACATCAAGGGGATGAAAAAAAAAGGACCTCCACTCCTCTCCCAAAAGCCTTTATTTCCCACTTCAGACTTCACTGGCTTCATTCAAACACTGTCTCCAACCACAAATTTTACTAAATCGCCTGTGCTTGGAGAGCTCTGCAGCTCATTTGAACCTCTGTGAAATTACATTAACTCAACAAATGCCAATCAAGCCTTTCTCCGACATCCCCTCTTTATCACTAAATCAAGCCAGGTCACTACACACACACTATAATTTCTGCCAGGCTGTTAATTAGAGCTGGCATATCACTAAAGCAATAATCAAGGCATCAATAAATTATCAAATCATTTCCTATCTGAGGAGGAACAGGACCCTGCATTATCCTCTGGGTCATTCACCTCACAATCACACTGCCATTTTTATACTGCTTAATTTTTCTTTTGTTTGTTTTCCTTTTCGGTGCTGTTTTTACCCTTCTCTTCTTCTCTCCTTTTCCAGATGAATAAAACTACTCAAGGTGGGCGAAGCCATTAGAATGAGTGCATCCCACCCAGCTTCCGAGCATTTGACAACCCCTTCACATGATTAACAACTCTTAAGTCATTGCCAGACTGAAGCATCTGATAGTTGCCCAACAGCAATGAAATTAGAATCAATTAGACTGCCACTACTGGCATCACCATATCCCAATGACATATCCTCCTCCTACTGATTAAGGAACTGGTTGATGGTTCCTCCCTTTTCACTGTTTAGTAAAAATTATGAACATCAAAGGCTATAAGTGTCCAGTATGCCACACACAACTTTTTTGACTTTGGAGGTACTCAAAGTGCACTTCATATAGTTACCGTGAAAGCACTTGTGGAATCAAAATAGCAAGTTTAACTATGAGAGTATGCAATTTGATACCCAGCATTTGTCATTACCCCGCTTTGTGGCAGGAAGAAATGGGACCCCGAACGCAGGACTCGGGAAACAGGATACGGACTACAAACAGCTTTATTGCTGAAGTCTTCTAAAGCTTAGTGCACTGGAGACCACACAACATGAGGGAGAACACAAGGCACAAGCACAGACTGGGACAATATTCACACATGGGATGATGAGGGAACAGACAACAGGTGGGACAAAAGACCACCACAGTAAAACAGGAAGTGATGGTAAACAGACTCTAAATAGACCAAATATCCCACAAACTCAAAACCCTTGGCCCAAGACCCAGTGACGATGACAGCATTACTCTGAATCTCTAACTTCCACATGAAGGAAGGCAAGTTAGTTTATTTCTTGAACAAATTGCATACATGATTATGCACTGTGTCTACCTTCTGTAAACATGTAAATGTTTACATAATTGAAATTTGCTGTGCTATGCATATACAGTCTGCTCAGTCTCAGTTAAGCCCAACATGAAGGTGGCAACAAAGGAAATCATAGAAACCTTTTTAGAAAATTTACAGTTTCTGATTTTGCAATGTGGTGGCGACAATCAAATCTTCTTACTCATCCATGTCCAACAGCCAGTAAGGTCACCTTTCACCCATGTCCATGTCTAGACAGCTCAGGGAAGTCATTTTAAAGTAGCTCAAATATGCAGTGTGCTCAGTGAAAACTTTGGAGTCTCTTCTCATTCTGCAGCATGAATGTGTGTGCTCAATATTTACTTGAATAATGTTCATTTATGCTCCTCTTATGAACTGAAAACTTTTAATTTTTATTGTGCGTTATTATAATTGCTTCATTGTTTACTTGGAGTTTCATTGTTTTTGTTAGCTTTGAGTTAAATTATGTCTCATTCATTTTGCTAAGAAGGAATAATTGGGCTACACTGATAATGGACTCAGCAGCTCTTTTCGTTTTTAAATGATTTTGGGTTGTATCCCATTTAGTGTTAAAGCTTTCCTAAGGCTAATGAGTGCAATCCAGAGTGTAAACCTAAATACACATACAGATGCATGTTTTTATCTGAAAACCTAAATATAGTCTAAAAGAGCAGCGAGAGCAGAGAAGGATGTGATGCAGATGATGCGCTGCATCACATCCTCTAATGTCCCTGACCATTCACTAATTTGTGTGGAGTTCTATAAATAGTTGAGTAATCGTGATTGGCATCTGATATTATTGCTCTTAAAGTATGATGAGAATATCTGTCAACTTCAATTTGCAATTTTCAACCTTCAGGTTACCCGTGACGACAAATTTATTCAGCTGTTCCTCAAAGGTACAACCATACTTCCAAAAAAGTTGGGACACTATGTAAAATGTAAATAAGAGTGAAATTAGATTATCTGCAAATCATTTAAATCCCATATTAATTGTTTTTAAGTGCAACCAATTTCTTTTTGAAAAAGTGGTTGCAATTAAATGAGAGTGGTGTATGTAAAATTTTAGTTCTGTGTGGTCTTGATGAATGACATTAGCCACGTGTTACTGAAGTCCTGTTTGTAAGTTTCATAGGAGAGATGACCCAAACTCAGGAGACTGTGAAAAAGTCTAGAATATCTATTCCAGAACAGGCACAGGTTCACATTAAGGCAGTCAGCATTGCAAACAGCAAAGTCAGTGACACAGGTTATACACAAGAAACACAAGGAAGAACACAAATTAAACACCTGGAAATGCCTGGAAGGGTCAGTCAGATGAAGACAATCTGGTAACCATGGAATGCTACACAGGATCTTGATTGGCTAACACAGGACACAGATGAGACAAATTCAATACAAGTTAAGCTGGTAAAGGAGGGGCAGAAAATAACAAAGCAGGGAAAATTCACATTGTGACAGACTGTCAACATGTCCAAGGTGTAACCCCACCTTTCACCCAGTGACGGGTAGGATAGGCTCCAGCTGAACGTGATGAGTAAGGATTAGATCTGACTGATGAACTGAAGAATACTATGTACTTATATGGCACCCACATGTTGATGACATAGAGACAAGGTGGACGTAGCTACTGTGATGTCACCCACTGGTTTCTGAAGTCCTGTAGTTCAATAATTAAATATTGAAAAGAATTATTGAATTAATAATTCATGCAATAATATCTGATTTTGTTCATTGAGGTCATAGAGCACAGAAGCCAAGGTCCATTTTTCCCACAGACTTCTATACAATAAGAAAATAGGAACCATCTCCTGCTGGTCAGTAGAAAGAATTCATGTTTTCAGGTAGTTCTGCACTAGTTTCCCTTGTCCATCAAGTCTGTGTCCATCTTTATACACAGTCTACAATATGAACACTAGAAATGAAATTAGCATTAAAATATATTTCAAAGATCACTTATTACCATTTTAATAATAATAATAATAATAATAATGTAACCATATATTGCCTTTCAAGGTACCCAAAGACTATTTTTTAGGTAAACTTTTATTTTGTGAAGCTTCTTTCCTTTTTGAAACTTGATCTTTTCAGTAAGGTATTGCCTTCCATTTGCTATGAATCCTAACTGAAAGAAAAGAGCTGTGTTGTTTCCTTTTCCTGGCTTACAAAGGTCAAACATCACATAATCGATCATATTTCAACACACAAAGATGAAGAATTTCTGACCTTCCCACATATAAACTCAAATCTTTTCTCTACTAAAAAAATGAAGCAGCCTAGGCAATTACTATATTGAAAAGACTGTAAGCAATTCAAGGACCATGTATTTAATAACGCCTACAGTCTACGTCAGTTTCCACCTGTGGTTATGTTTCTTTGTGTCCCTAATGAAAGACCGATCTAGCTGAAGTAGTGTTAAAATAACTATCTTAATAGTGTCCTGCTTAAAAAACCTGATTAGTTTTCTTGATTCTGCTCGAGGATATCGCTCATCTGTTTTCTTCCTCTTCTATGAGGGAATCCACGCAGTGATTCGGACTGATTTACTACTTTTGCGTAAATCAGTGGTTCTCATACTTTTTCTAGCATGCCTGCCTTCACAATCAAATCCTACTTTTTTTTTTTTGTTTTTATCAAGCATCAAAGTCAGGGAGATAGCATCAATAAACTCCTGTTTGTTTATTTTACCTTAAAAGAGGCATATTCATTCAACTAAGTTTCATTCATGGCCATCAAGGCATCCAGACACTGAAACTCTTGTATTCACTGTGTACAACTTTTTACAGTCCTGTATGGCATGATATCAAACCTTTGATTTATTCCTGACATTTTTTCAGTGACACCACCTTTTTATTTCTACTGCATGATTAAAAACACTATTTTTTATACAGATATCAATTGAATAGGATATAAAGTAGTGAATACTGTTCTCTCATAGCCCGTAAGCATATCATTTTGTTTCTTCATGGGAATTTTTATCATTTAGTGTGAAACATATCCGATGACATGATCAAGTCACACTGTATCATAATGAAGAAGATGATTGGGGTGTTTTGTAATAAAAGATAGAGCGCAACACAAAATGAAATAAGAAAATTAGCACAGTTTTAGTTCCATCCATCCATCTTCTTCCTATGGAGAGCCATGTGCTACTGAAGACTTCCTGGAGCCTATCCCAGCTGTCATAGGGTGAGAGGCAGGGTAAACCCTATACAGGTCACCAGCCTGTTGCAGGGCTAACACAGAGAGACAGACAGACAACCATTCACACTCACATTCACCCATGGGCAATTTAGAATCACCAATTAACCTAATCCCACCAACTGCATGTCTTTGGACTGTGGGAGGAGATCAAATTTGATTACCCGGAGAAAAACCCCATAGACACTGGGAGGACGTGCAAACTCCACACAGAAAGGACCTGGATTTGAACCCAGATCTTCTTGCTGTGACTCAGCAGTGGTCAGTATTAGTTTATGCAAGACAAAAAGTCAAGCTCTACTAATCACAGAATATGCAGAGCTTTTGTACTGAGCTGGTGGCTCAGTACAAATATTTAAGCCACTCTTGCCTGCCTTTTTTTGCTGCTTCGTCTCTACTTTGCTATCCACCTCCGCTCTATCTCTAGCTTGTCAATGTAATGGTATGTCTGATTTATCAGTCATATTTGTTATCTTTGATTCCTGTTCTGTTTCTCACCTTAGTGGTGGGTGTTGTTCCGGCTCTCCCTGCCTTGTGGGAACATTTATGAACATGGAAGGAAGGGCAGGAAGGTTTGCTCTCAATGCCTTATGCTTTCCCTGCTTGCATGTGGAAGGATGGCGATGTCCAAGAACAGGAGCATACTATCAAATATAATCAGACTTTTCCAACTGTAAATATTCTTTCTAAAGTGGTCCTGACTGAAATAACATTTTTAATAGCTTCAGTACTTTGATTTTAGTGCTTATGTCCACTAGATATATTAACACAGTCTGTCACTGTTCCTGCAATGACATCTCATACAGGGTAGCGTGTTCCCATTATGGAATTTTGTGAAACCTTCATAGAAGCAGAACAGAAGACGATAAACAGAGGATGGTAAGGTTAGTGTGACCCAAATACTGCTCAAGAAATCCAACATATCCTTTTGTCTTAAGCTACCATATTTTTAACCTCTGAGAAAATGGCTTTGGAAGAACTTTTTTTTTCTATTGTCTTATGGGGAAAATGTTTGCCAAGTGTTCACTCACAAATAGTCCATGGAATAAATGTAAGCAATGTGTTCACATGCAAGTAAAACAATAAACAGTTATACCAGTTTACAGCCCAAACTACTTTACAGCAAGCTAATTAGTCAAGTCAGGTTGTACATCAATAAATGCGTCACATCCTGCCTCCTGTCTGATAAATGGATGAGTGGCCTTGAGGGAATTAAAATTAATTCTGTAATTTTCTGATGATTAATGATAAGCCATGCCCAAGATAATATTATTCTACTAGAACCAATAACTATAATCCCTTGTTTTTCTAAATATTTTTGATGCAGGGAAGAAAACCATTATTTTGTGAGAACCTGTCACAAATCATATCACATTTAAGTGAGATGCTTATCTTCTACAGTGTCATACCTAGTTTGTGTATATTTACCTCAATTCTATGTATGTCCTATGCATGATTATGTACCTTAAAGCATAGACATTTATGCTTTCACCCATTTATAATTTAATATGAGACTGTCTCTTGTCTTCTTGCAAAGCCTTTGTTGAAATGCAGTCAGTGTATAATCACTGTAAATTGTGAAATATGTTACCCAGTATTATTTGCACAACTAGCATTCCCCCCCCACACACACACACACACTCACACTCACACACTCACACACTGTCCTTAGGCATGTCTGTGTGCCTGTGTGTACAGAGAGAAAGGAAGGTCACCTGTTTCTGCCCTTGCTGGACATTGATGACTTATTGCTGATGTTACTTAACACTAGGGAATACATAAATAAATGTTTACATGGACATTACCAGGCCAGAGTTGGACACAAACACAGGAGTCAAGGGCACAGAGTAATTTTTGACAAATTAAGGCTTTTGTTTGTTGTTGTTGTTTTTATTTGAGCTCATCTAAAGAAAGAAAGCATAACTTAATTACACATGCAAAGTCAAAATCTGAAAAGTGGTTTAAGTGTTAATGAGGCTGCTGGATCAGCCACATTTTTATTCCTTCCCTGTTAGTGCAGCATGGTGGTGAAACATGTCGGCACGCATGCCATTACCAAAACGCATGCAGCCCATCTGTTCTTGGCCTCTCTTTTGACAGCGCTTTTCTTAAGATCTGCGTCACTATCGGTTTTATTGATTGTCAGTTCTTATCATCCATCATCAAAGGGCCAGTGTCCTGCCTCTGTACAGACTGTTTAAATTCCAATCCTTTTGGCTTTGAATACATGTCTTGTACAGATTTAGCCCAGCAGTCCTGAGATTTCAGATTCAGATTAACTGCGGTGTCGTGTTTCTTAAACAGCGTTTTACACAGCAAAACAAAGCATTTCATTTTTTTTTCTACTTTTAAGTTACTGCCTTATAGAATCCATTATGTTTGTGTCTGCTGGTTGCTTGTCCTTTCTTCTATGCTGTGAGTGGTCAAACTGATTGCAGTTCTCCAGGTGTTAACAAGAGCAAGCAACCCTTAGGTGCTGTGTTACCATCATCTGACTTTTATTAATGGGCCAATCAATTTCTGTTTGTATTACCTTTCAACTAAAATCCCGGCCTCACGACACTTAACAAATTGTCTGACCCATGGCTGAACTCGAGGCCTGCCTCTTTGCTCTTTCACTAACAATAAGGGAGGCTATTAAGCAATACTATTTAGGCTGTTAAATAAAATTATCTGACGACAAAAAATACATCTGCTTTCTGCTGATGCAATAGACAGATTTTCATTTGGACATGTCCAGTTTTCTTGGTTTTTGTATACTTTTAATCCGTCATGTTTTTCATGCTTTGGATCCTTAGTTCCAGTTAAGGGACATCTTTCTAGCCATCTCTCTAGTCTTCTTTCCAGAGCCCACTAAAAAGAAGCTCTTGGTTTCCACCTAGTGACAGATGTGTGCTATTACAACATTTTCATTGCTGAACAGGACAGTTTTCCTTCATTTTAAAAAAAAAAGACTTCACAGAGATAATTTTTTAGTGATGTACAAAGTTTTATTTTTGAAGAAGACAAAGGTGCAATCACACAATGGTGTTGAACTAGCATCTACTGTATCATGTAAAACCCTATATGTCCTTTCAATGGGTTGTATAAAACATGCCAGCAAGTTGGTTCCTGTTTTTGCTGAAAAATATGGGTTGTGTGTTAACAGTCTCTTTTGAATTACACTTTCTTGGTTATAATGTCCATGTTTCAGTATTAAGGTTAAAATGTTGGCTAATTTTTACAAGAATTGTTCGTGCTTTAAATGTTAGCATTACTAATGGCTAAATGCATGACTTGGAACCTCTGCATGAAGAAACAAATGACCCGAAACATGTGCTCTCAGGCCACAGGCCCTACTATATAATTTACTTACACTATTGTTATGAAATGTTAAAAATGAAATTGTTGATTTGTGTACCTGCAAAATGTTGGCATGAAAATAAGGCCATGTTTTTAAAAGACGGTTCTTGATTGCCTTGCTTACTTTTTATTGCATTTCCTCATTTAGTGACGTAGTATCAGAGAAACTAAATGAAAGTTCAATGCATTGCAGGCAAAATATCATCACATCTGAGCAACAAGTGCAAGTGTTCAAAATGTACTCAATACAACCTCCAACACCACATGCTGAATGAGCTAGCGCCCACACTGTTTCCATACCTATGCAGCATTAACCCGTTCATGCATAGTGGTCACGACAGTGGACAGCTATTGAAAAGCTCTTCTCTTGTATGTGTCTTGCATGTGTTTTGTTGTTATACTTGCATATCAGCCAGCACAGTGCATGCTTGTGCATCATTCCATACACTGCTGCCTACTGGCCAGTTATGGGAAAATGCTTTTGGTATTTTTATTTATTTGAAAGTAATTAACAGGATCAAGATCAGTCGATCTGAGGATGCAGTATCATTTTCTGTTATTGGTTTGTTAAATACATATTTCTCTGGTTCAAAAGTCGAACATGTGGTGTCCAGCTGGGTGGACATGTTTGTAAAAATAGACTCATAAACAAAATTTCAATTGCATTGTTTTTTGTTTGTTTTTTAATGCCAAAAGAGGAATAAAATCACTGAGGGGGGGGATCTTGATTGAGGTTCTCATAATTCATGTATGAAAGGGTTAAAAATCTGCTTTTGAATTTAGTGTGTGTAGAATTTGTGAACATATTTACCCAGAAAAGAAGAGCTATTGAAATTAGCAAGCTCAGGCTGCATTTACATGATTGGAATTCAAGCAAAGCTCCTCAAGAAAAATTTAAACGTAGCTTGAAACCATTCGTGCATTTTTTTTTAATTCACCACGCTGTCTTACTGTATAGAAGAAAAACAATTCTACAGCTGACTATTTGTCACTGTTTGGTTTTGCAGCCTGCTTAACACAGTCCTTAAATCAACCATTTATCATGCCATGCAGGAGGTTCAGTGGTATATCATTGTGGGGAAGTATCTGTTTTACTCTACTGGGAATTCTTCCATATTATTACATCAATGTCAGGCTGAATTAATGATGAAGCTTTTTTTTTTCTCTTTTTACTCTGCAAGAATCTAACTGATTATCATAGTTAAGGTTTTGGCATCATAACACCTCAAGTCATCCTAAGGTACAGAAGTTATCAAGACACTATGTTAACCATGTGATAAGATTTTAGCAATCTTGCATTTCAAACTCCTACTGTCCTTTGAACGTTGAAGTGGTCAGTGTTTAATAGAAGAAGTGCTGAAATGCTACTCATACGTCTCATAATAGAAACCAAAATGATATTCTCTTTTTGGTTTAATACAAATCAACACTGTAAGTGCCGTCTCACTAGTAAATACCATACGGAAAAGGCGTGCCATCCAAGTTAAAGAAAGGTTCCTAAACAGCTATTTAATCAAGATCTCAGTGGATACAAAAAGAAATGTAATCAAGCGTTGCTAGTGAAGTGTTGCATCACAAACTCAAGAGTTGATGAAAGATAACCCCTTTGTTTTTGTGAGGACTTTTTTTTAACCATCAACAGAAACAGACAGCTGCTCAAAGCCACCCACTTAACCTAACCTGGTCTATAACAGCTATCATCAACAGTAATCCTGTGGCCACAAGGTCTAATGATCCAGTCATGTTGGCAACTGAATCAGTCTTGGTCACTACCAGCATGTCTGCCAGCAGAGCAGGCCTCCCTGAACTACTTCAGTCCAGCCCATCCCCTCTCTCCACCTGAGAGCTCTCCAGTGAAAGACAGAGGTGAGGGAGCACAGAGGTCAGAGTCTGTGTCTGATTCCTCCTCTGCTAGGAATGGTCCAACCCTGGCACAGAGTGATGGTCCACCTCCTGCTTCAGTCCCTGCTCCACCTCCCCCTCCTAAGCCTGTAAAGAAAGGGGGCCCAAAGAAGTCCTCCTTGGCTTGGGAGATGCTGAAGCCACTGAACGAGCGCTCCAGCTCCTCATGGTCAACTGACGGGATGGAGAGAGATGTGTCACTATCCACAGCAGTGGCATCCTGATGATACCTATGCCTCCTGTTGCGCCTCCTGCTGTGGGAGCCGCTCTCCCTGCCGCTGCCACCCTGACCTGAAGAGGATCGGTCATGAACTGGACCAGGCGGAGGAGGAAGGCGGAACACGGTGGGCAATTGGTCACCTACTGGAGAAGGGGTGGCGATGCTGCTGTTCCAGGCAGGTTGGCTGATGGGATTTTGCAGCTGGTGCTGCCAGGAGGTAGAGGGGTGGCTGTTGCTCCCAGAGGGAGTAGGGACTGATTTTGCCACAGATCGACCAAGTAAAGGATCTTTCTTTTCCAAGGACCCATCAGAGCATGGGACATCTGCTGCTGAGCACGTCTTAACCACCTTTTCCTCCTTCACCTCCTCTTTTTCCTCCTTCTCGTCCTTGTTCTCCTCTGGACTATGGTAAGGCGGGGCTGGATACGGCTCTCTGGAGTTGAAAAGGGCCTGTGTTTCAGAATGAGGAATACCCATTCGCTGCACATAAACGTTGACCAAGAAATCAAGTTTCCTGTCCATACAGACCACCTGAAGGGAGTAAGAAAAAGAATATATAAAGATAAAATCATGTTCCATCAGCAGGACTGACATGACTCATAAATGATTTGACCTTGGTGGGGAAAAAAATGTCAGCGACCTGAGAAAAACATTCCTACCTGCTTTTCCACTTTGATCAGACGTCCCAACATACTCTGGTCCTCTGCCTCTCCTTCAGCTTTAGGACCTTTACCAACTATCTGGTCAACTCTAACATTTAGGGGGGGAAAATAGCAGATTAGATTAAGAATATACCTACATATTTATAGATTTATATTTACAGTAGATATGTTCTGTTCTGCCACAGGTTTTGACCCAATTTTTTAACTTAAAAAGTTTATGGTGCCAAAATGAGGATTAGTCTTGCATGGAAAAGTAATGAAAGTATTTAATGCTGATGATTGTTGTCAAGCTACAATTAAATATGTCTGAATGAATAAATGATGGCCTTATGGAAGGTGAACATTTCCTAAAGACTGATGATTTCAGGTGGGCAGTGTGGATGCATGCATTATGTGACTAAGACAATTTTTAACCAAACATTCTAAACTGAAGGGACATTTTGTCTAAGGCCAAAATGCATGCCAGTGACATGCTTCTGTGATGCTTCATGCTACATTTCCATTGCATCATACTTGGAGGAGCTCTCCCTCTGTCTGTTCCACTAAGAGAGCAAGCACTTAGCACTTCAAACCCCTCTTGAGTGAGGCCATATGAAATGGCTCGTTAAGATTCAGTGAGCAAACAGCAGGATGTCTTTATTTACCGTTTCCTTGACAGCAGCAGATATAATTTGAAATCAGAGCTAGCAGAACAACATCCTTAAAATGTTCTACATAAGCCATTTTCCTTGTGTAATATTGCATCTGTAACATGTCAACGGCTTGAACTCAAAAGGGGTTCCATCAATCACACCGATAAGGTAGCATGTAACTGCTACTATGGAGTAAAGAGAATAATGCGAATAAGATGGTCATTCTAAAGGTGCAGTTTTTTTAAGCCAACCTAGAAACTTCAGTGGACTTCTTATGGCGAGGTGTTGTTGGGGGAGGGGGCCCCAAAATCATATCTATCCTGGCAAGGCACACAGAGACGATATGAGTGCAATGCAAAATGAAGCAACGTGGGAATCACATCGGCTAGGGAGAACACGTTTCAATATATTCCATACACACACGAGACATAGGGTGAGTCTGACTTGTTTCATGGATGGAAAGTGTATGCAAATCACTGTTGGAATATATTTCTTCTACATGTTGGACCTTCAGTGGATCGAGATGTGAGGAGTTCATTTGTAGGAGGGGAAACTGATATAGAAAACAATGTGAATTAGACATAAATCTTACACCCAAAATTAATCCATGGCACATTCAGAGCTGAAGGAGTGGCTAATAATATGATGTATAGTTACTGATATATAACAGATCTGAATACAACACATGTATTTGGACAAATGAAACAGGCAAATTAATGACTTGTGTGTCACAACATGTGTGTATCCAGTGACACTAAAAACACTATGTTATTAGATGAAAGCTCTACTATTATATTAATCTTTCCTGAAGAAATGGCTAAATTAAACTGTCAAAGAGTAACGGTGTTCTTGCCTGGACTGCAGACTCTTAATACGAGATAGCATGTCCAGGTGACCAGCAGAGTACTGCTCAATCACATCCATGACATCGTAAGGCCGCAAGCTCTCTTTGAACCTCCTCTTTGACACCAGGAACCTCATGATGCTGAGGGGAGAAGAGGCAGGATGAGGGGGAGTCACAAATTATTTTTAGACATGTCACATGGCAGGAAAAGAATCACCAACTCAGACATAGCAGACATTTCAGAATAACTGCCAACAACCTGTTTTATCCAAGCGTCCCACGTAAGTCTTGATAGCTGGTTCTCATCTCCAGACAGTCATTTTACATTATATACATTTTGTGCTGGTGTCTCACAGACATGCAGAAATGTGTGGTCTGGTGTCTGTATTGTGTTGGGGTATGCTAATTGTGAGATGGGTTGCACATTCCTAACTTGTCGCATAGAGATGCTTGGAAAAGGGGCCATATGGTCTCACATTTCTTTGCACACTTGGTATATATGCAAGGTAATGTTGGGAAAAGAACTATTTTAACCCAAACCACACAAACCTAACCAAGCAGTTTATGATGACTAAACTAACCCAGTAGTTTCTGCTGCCTTCTAAATCACCACCACCCACACATCGTGCACATCTCCAGACATCAGCAGCAGCTGATGCCCTGGGATGAGAACATGCTGGTCTTGACAGTGTGACCAGAGGCCAGCATGAAAAACACACTAAAACGGAAGCAGTTAGACGGAGTTCAGCGCCATTTCTTTTACTGTGACATGTAAAAACAATGATGATGAATATGATGAATGATGAATATGTCTTATAATTTGGTGTTATTATAATATTTAAACAATTTTAACTCAAAGTACAATTAATACAGTTTCCAGCTTTCTAGGTTTCTTCTGTATCTTGTGTCTGGATCAGTTGATAGAATTGGCATGGTTGTGCCTTGCCACCCGAGCACAAAGTCGAGGAGGGCATGCTCCTCGCTGGTTCGTCCAGAACCCCCACCCCCCAGGGTGTTTCGGAGCGGGTGTGGGTGTTGGCCTGCTCCCCTTTTGGGGGGGTGTCTGCGCTCTGCAGTTTTCGGGCACCTGGGGCTCTAGGGCCCTGCCACCGGCCTGCACGGAGGAACGGTCTTCAATGCCCTTGATGAGCTACGGGCAGCCCGGGTCTCCGGGGTCTCTCTCTATCTGCCTCTGACTTCTGGTGGGAGGAGCTGCGGCTTTCCGCCCTTGTTAGCAAGTACATTTCATGACATAGACACAGACATTCAGACTCTTAATCACGCAAACACAACACAACAAAATTGTTGGTTTGTGTAGCCATGATTGGTTTTTGTTTTATTTTTTCACATAAATTTGTTTTTCAAGTTGTGTTTGTTTTTTGTATGCTGTTTCTTCTTTTACACGTGCAGCAGCTGATGAACCATTATGACTTTTTTAGTTGTGCTCTGTCTTTTCTGTCCCCTTTTTCTATTTTCTCCCTTTACTCTTATTTTTTTCCTGCCTGTCAACTCTGGCATTACTACGATGTATGTGAACAATAACACAAATAAATCACTAAAATAAGAGGACAAACATTAACTACAGGAGCCTATAGAGAATCTATAGAGCTCACCTTGGAAGAGTAAATATGTTTGGCACAACAGTGAATTCAGATCACAATTCTGCAAAATTTGCCAGACAGAAGAGGTTTAATTAAAAAGAAAAAAAATAATGATTCGTTGTTACTATGTGACATTAGATGTGACGTCATTATGGTATTCCAGTGAACTCTTTTGAAAAACATTGAACTGGGAAAATTTTGTCCAATTATTTATTTTTTTCATAATTTTGACCATCATTTCTATTGGGGTGGGGGGATTTCCCAGCTCAAAACTAGTTTACTGGGGAGTCGCTACGCAAGTAAGCATGACTGGTCTGACTGTAAATATCATTTGCATAAATACAACAATCTGGAATTCTCCTACACCGTCACATATAAATTATATGTGTATAGGCTACACATATAAAGGCAGAGAATTTATTTTTATTTTTTTATAGTAGGTGAAATAAACCATAATAAAAACATAAAAATCTCTTATTAAGACAATTCTTACCAGACTGCTCTGATTGCAAACTTCAAGTCTAGTGGTAATTCTTGAGTGAGAAATTCACAGTGGCAGCTCCTGTCATCACCAATTTCCTCCCCTGGAAGGCTTGCCTCTAGAAAGCAAATGCAAGGACAAATGCTAATGAAAAAAATATTTCAAACGTCACCAGCAGAAGCAGAGCAGAGCTGTCACTTTTGGTGCAAATGTTAGTGTTAATATTGGTCTCAAGCCAGTTAGCCAGTTTGTGAGTGTAGTGAGCAAGCTTCGTGGGATGGCAGGTAAAAAGACTCAGTGCAGAATTGAAGGATAGCGCTGAGGTGATAAAGCTGTACTGTAACCTTCAAAGACAGGTACTCTCTTCCCACCACCAATTACAGATTAGCACTGTAGCATGTTTAGATACACTGGAAGGTTGGTCTATAGAATTTAAAGCATATTGCATACAGTTGTCAAGGCCTAATTACTGTTAGAAATTTGATGAGAATCTGGTAGGGAAAGTGAGGTCTCTTCATGCAACCTAAGGCAGGGTTTGGGGGTATTACGTCTCTGGGTCAGTTTTGGATAACCTTGGCACCACTTGACTTGAACCCATTTAGCTTAGCCCACTGCTACCGTAGATCCAAATGCATCATGTGAGGTGTTCTAACAATCATAATAAATACAAATTAATTTAATCATTCCACAGGAGGTCTCTGCTATACTCATGCTTCAAAGCCCTCAGTCATCACAATGAGAAAAATATCATAACAAAGGGTTCATGTCAAGTGAACATATCTCAGCAGATATCAGCATGCAGGTTTCTCAGTCCAGGTGAAGCTGACTTGTCGTTTGATAAATTTTCCCTATGGAAGTCAACCAACAAAATATCCTGATTCCTTACTTATTAAACCTGCAATTGCTGCAAAAAGAGAGAGAGGGGAGAGATATGGAAAAATATTTGTTATGGATTCGAGCAGGATGAAAATGGCAGACAAATCAATTCAAAACATGGAAAATTGTGGAGTCCATTGAATGGTTTCTGAATCATGTTTGAAAGTCCTGGCCTCTCTTCTCTTACATTTAAGCTGACCTACTGCATATATTACAAAGCTTTATATAACATTTATGTTAAACTATACATCTATCTGGACATTATATACTATATTACAGTCTTTATGGAAGACATGTCATGATGGCTTGTCTAACCTGGAGAATTCTTCAGTCCAAAGTCTTCATCCTGCATTTCAATCAGCACTTAAACATGCCATGAAGTGAAAGAAGAAAGACAGCTAATGAGACTTGATTCAAATTGTTTAACAAAAAGCAAAGAAATGGAGAGAGAAGATAAATATATTTGTCGATAGTGATACAGTGATTTGGATGACACATGGATGTTGCGGGACTGTTTAGAACGTAATGATGGCATCACACCAAAACATCCAAAGTGAGGTCCCCTGAGCGTACTGTTAAAACGTCAACTTTATTTTAGTAAAGAAATGTCACTGTCTTCTTCATACATTTGAATGCATGAAAGGGAACTACATACATGCTTGCTTGAGACCTAGGCTGCAGTCTGCATATTGACTGCACTTCAAGGAGGTTTGATTACAATAAATGCAATCAGTGTTGCTGTTCTAAAAACACACAGGAGGTGAGTCCCAAACCTGGCACAGAGGCACTGACAGCTTTTTATATGTCCTCCACATCAGGTTCACCGTCAGCAACTGAACATCTGTTCACTTTGCATCATAAGTTTGACTTCACGCCCGCAGTGGGGTTAGACTAACATGGCTTGCCAACATATTCTGTATACATACATTTATATTGGCATGACCACAGTTACATAAAAAGCAGGAGAAAACAAAGTTGTTTTTTTAAATTTAATTTCTGTATGCGAGTTAAATATGCAACTGAAGCAAGCAACATGTTACCTTAGCTTAGCACAGAAATGAGAAGCTGGAGGAAGCAGCCACCTGCTTGCCTCTGCATCCAGGATCTACACAAAGTTAAGGGCACCATCTCCTGGCTGTAGTTTTATATTCACAATACCCACATCCCTTTTGATAATACTCTGACGTTTTCTACAGGTCTCATGATGGTTTGAATACAGTTTCTGAGGTCTGCCATCTACAATAGTAGAATCTTATAATTCTTCAAGAGTCTACACTGTATGAGTGTGAAATCTACTACACTACTATGCTCATTATTATTCTGGCCAGTTGATGTTCTGTACTGTGTGCAGTTCCCTCACCCTCTGAGTTTTTGCGCGAGGTGCTGCCCCGAGCTTTGAAGGTATTCTTCGCCCCTCGGTTCTTGTCAGTGAAGCTCCCACTCTTGGTGACCTTGGTGGGGCTTGCCTCAGCACCATCATCTGCTGCACCTGGAGACTGGGCCTTCCCTCTGGCTGCTTCCTTGGCCAGAGGAGCCTTAGAAGGACTGGGAAACAACTTGCCCTTCAGACTTGGCTTCCGACTACAAAGAGCAAGTAATGATAGAGTAAATTAAACCAGTTTTTTTTTTTCAGCATCAATACAGTGAATGACTATCTGTAGCTAAATGTCTGTATTCTACTCTTTATTGTTTTAGGCCCTGTTTTGTGAATTTGTAGAATACAGCTGCAATATGATAATAAATCTTACCTCAGCAGAAACGCAAAATAGGCAATGTCCTACAGCAGAAGGAGCCATGTCCACAAACGAACACAGTGGAGCATTCGGTGGGTCAGGCAAGCAGCAGGAAGCTAGAAGCGGGCATGCATGGGAAGCAAAGTGACACTGTGCGTCTCAAAAGGAAGTGCTGTGGTCTCGCTCTATGCAAAAAAAGTGAACACAAATCATGCAACAAAAAAATAAAATCACCATCGTATGGCATGTGGTAATTGTTAGGTAATCAGCAATATGCACCCCTGCCTGCTGAACAGGGCTGAGTGGGCAAAAAAGGCAGCCAGCAAATCAACTGCATAAAGACGTTACTAAACAGAAACCATAAATCAACTGTGACAGGGCAGTAAACAAAGAAGTATATCTGCACCTTCTCTGGGGAAAGTGTAAAAGTTAGGAGTAGCTCTTTTGTTATTTTTAAGCATAGATTTTTTTTTCATGTAGACATCAGCAGCAGAGCTGCACTACACTACAAATAGTTACAAGTCAGATTGCAGTTTCCTTAGTGACATGTGTCCTTATTCTGTGACTCCTCTACTTTTACTTGCATTTACAGAAGAAAACAACACCAATAGGAATAGAAGGAGACACACAGACTTGCAGTGCAGTTGTTAGCATCTGTGCAGCAACGATACCTAATAGCTCTTGGACAGCACCCGCAAAGTCTGTCTTTGTGTACATTTTCACTACTGGAGTGGTGAGCAGCGGAGGAGACACAAAAAGATAAAAAAGCAGTGGGTACAGTCCAAAGACAGCAGTGTGAGCCAAGATGCCAGTAACACTTTATTGTAACTGTAATCTATTGCTGTTTATTTTATTTTATTTGCTTGTGTTATTGTTTTTAAATAGGTTTAGTTTTATTAATTTTAAATTGAGTGTAAACAATTGCCTGCATCTTTCCTGGTACATTTTATGACCAGTTTTACATGTGAATACAAAATATACAAATGGATTATAAGGAAGTAGTTCAGTCATGATAAAGTGTTACCACCTTGTCAATAGTTACACTTGTTTTATGTGTTAAAAACAGAGTGATTAAAAAAACAAATCAAGCAAAAGTGTTAAAAATCACTTTTTTTCCCAAGGAGATGCTGAAAGGTAGCCTATCAAAGAGCAGCATAGTGGTGAATATTTAATAAAGCTGCAAGTTGGGAGTCAGGCCAAAGTGAGCTGATCTTTGTGCACCATGTGAGCAAATGCAGCATGACCATTCTTGAAGGAGGTACTTAACACACAACCACACCCGTGTCCAACACACAAACCCACACTCACACACAGATGTACAGTAAGCACACTCCCCCAAGAAGAGTGTCTTAGCAGCAGCTAAGAGCAGAATTGAAGAGAAGGCAAAGGAAAGGGGCGAGACATAAAACCCGATCACAGACCTGGGAGGGGGTTCTGTTTGCGACTCCTTCCTGTGAGCAGAAAAGACATGAAATGTCACACAGTGCGAGCTGCAAGTTATGGCAATGGATGGAATTTTTCTGTTGAAACCTTGAATGGCAATATATATGTTACCATATGGGGGCAGTGGAAACAAGTTCTAAACACAACAGCAAACCATTGCCTGCTTACACTCAGATACTGAATAATATTTACCACTGAGCAGCATTCATTTGGAGAGCTATTTCGTAAATATAAGTACATACAAATGTTATACTCTGTTCACTATTTACTTTCACACTCTGTCTGTGGAAATATTAATTTGATGCATCAAGAAATGGTGAAAATAGTCATGAAATACAAAACACTCAGAAATCTCTTTGGGTATATTTCCAGATCATTATTGTTTTAAAAAGGCTACAGGAAGTTTTCAAAGAATCTTCACTTTACAACCAACTAAAAAACTTGACACATTTTCTCTTAATTTGATCTTTATCTAAATTAACTGCACCGAATCTTTCTTCTCAGGCAATAATATTCTTAGCTGCATAACACAAGTCAGCAAGTCACAGCTGGTCGCCTTGAATCTGACTGTTGTGACACTTAAACAGGTAATCCACAAGGATCAGACCGGGCCTTTATTGTTTAGCTTATGCACTCACCAACCACTTAATTAGGTACACCTGTTCGACTGCTCGTTAATGCAAATATCTGCCAATCACATGGCAGCAACTCGGTGCATTTAGGTATGTAGGTATGTCAAGATGACCTCCTGAAGTTGAAACCGAGCATCAGAATGGGGAAGAAAGGTGAATTAAGTGACTTTGAATGTGACATGGTTGTTGGTGCCAGACAGACTGGTCTGAATATTACTAGGGTTTATAAAGAATGGTCTGTCCGGTGAGCGGCAGTTCTCTGCGTGAAAATGCTTTGTTGATGCCAGAGGTCAGGAGACAATAGCCAGACAACCTGATAGGAAGGTGACAATAACACAAAAAAAAAACACTCGTTACAACTAAGGTACGCAGAAGAGCATCTCTGAATGCACAACATGTCAAATGTTGAAGCAGATGGGCTACAGCAGCAGAAGACCACACCTGTGAGCTAAGAAGAGGAAAATGAGGCTACAGTTCACACAGGTTCACCAAAACTGGTCTGATGAGTCGTGATTTCTGCTGCAACATTTGGATGGTAGGGTCTGAATTTGGCATAAACAACATGACAGCATGGATCTATCCTGCTTTGTATCAGCAGTTCAGGCTGGTGGTGGTTTCATGGTGTGGAGGATATTTTATTGGCACATATTGTACCAGTTAAACATTGTTTAAACACCACAGCCTACCTGAGTATTGCTGTTGATTATGTCCATGCCTTTATGACCACATTTTGCCCATCTTCTAATGGCTGCTTCCAGCAGGCTATTACATCACAAAGCCCAAATCATTTCAAACTGGTTTCTTCAGCATAACAATGAGTTTCAGTCACCAGATCTCAATCTAGTAGAGCACCTTTGGTATGTGCTGAAACAGGAGATTTGCATCATGGATGTGCACCAAACAAATCTGCAGCAACTGTGTCAATCATGTCAATATAGGCCAAAATCTCGGACGGCTGTTTCCAGCATCTTGTTGGATCTTTGGTATGAACAATTACAGCTCTGAAGGCAGAAGGAGGTCAAACTCAGTACATCCAACAAGTAACTAATAAAGTGTCCAGTGAGTTTTGCATTGTCACAGGTTGATATTTGTCTCAACAAGGTGGTGAGCGTCTTTTTGTTAACCTACAGTAAATGAATGGAGAGAAACAATGAGCTATGTGCATAGCTGGTAATGCAAACCACACTGGAAGTGTAGAGAGAAGAATGTGGGAAAGCAGGTCAGACTTACAGAGTTCAGGTAAGGTTTGTATCCTTCATGACAATCAAGGCAGTCAGTTTATGTTGTACACATTGCATATATTTATTTCAGCCTTGGTAATACAATAATAATGCCAGATAATATAATAATATAATAATTATAGATGTCAGTTTGTTTTTTCAATTCTATCTCTTTCTATTTCAAGATTACTGAGTCACTGTTATGCTTACTGTCATTATCATAATGAGATCATGATATTAAATCATCAGCTTTGTCACTCTTACTGTCATCATTATACCTGAATGATTTGCCCTTCAGATTCCTCAGCAGGTCCAGCTGATTCAGAGGTGGGATAAGTCTGAGGAAAGACAAAGAGAACTTCATCATTCCATCAAGACAGTCTCACCAACTCAGCAGCAAAAGGTTAAAGCTTGCCTTTGGTCTCTATAAGGTAATTGCCTTAAGTTTGGCAGTTAGTCCAGCAGGTCATTTCTTTTCTCCTTAAATTACAACTGGAATGTTAGCTAATCTCAAAATAGAGAACTAATGATTTTCTACTTCTAGATTAAAAGCAAAAGAAATCTGTTTTGTGAGAGTCAAGCATAGCCGCTTACAAGTGCTGGTCATAAAATTAGAATATCATGAAAAAGTTGATTTATTTCAGTAATTCCATTCAAAAAGTGAAACTTGTATATTATATTCATTCATTACACACAGACTGATATATTTCAAATGTCTGTTTCTTTTAACTTTGATGATTATAACTGACAACTAATGAAAACCCCAAATTCAGTATCTCAGAAAATTTGAATATTGTGAAAAGGTTCAATATTAAAGACACCTGGTGCCACACTCCAATCAGCTAATTAACTCAAAACAGGCCTTTAAATGGTCTCTCAGTCTAGTTCTGTAGAAGACTGCTGACTTGACAGTTGTCCAAAAGGCGACCACTGACACCTTGCACAAGGAGGGCAAGACACAAAAGGTCATTGCTAAAGAGGCTGGCTGTTCACAGAGCTCTGTGTCCAAGCACATTAATAGAGAGGCAAAGGGAAGGAAAAGATGTGGTAGAAAAAAGTATACAAGCAATAGGGATAACCGCACCCTGGAGAGGATTGTTAAACAAAACCCATTCAAAAATGTGGGGGAGATTCACAAAGAGTGGACTGCAGCTGGAGTCAGTGCTTAGAGAACCACCACGCACAGACGTATGCAGACATGATTTCAGCTGTCGCAGCCCTCGTGTCAAGCCACTCTTGAACAAGAGACGGCATCAGAAGTGTCTCGCCTGGGCTAAAGACAAAAAGGACTGGACTGCTGCTGAGTGCTCCAAAGTTATGTTCTCTGATCAAAGTCAATTTGGCATTTCCTTTGGAAATCAAGGTCCCAGAGTCTGGAGGAAGAGAAGAGAGGCACAGAATCCATGCTGCTTGAGGTCCAGTGTAAAGTTTCCACAGTCAGTGATGCTTTGGGGTGCCATGTCATCTGCAGGTGTTGGTCCACTGTGTTTTCTGAGGTCCAAGGTCAACGCAGCCATCTACCAGGAAGTTTTAGAGTGCTTCATGCTTCTTGCTGCTGACCAACTTTATGGAGATGCAGATTTCATTTTCCAACAGGACTTGTCACCTGCACACAGTGCCAAAGCTACCAGTACCTGCTTTAAGGACCATGGTATCCCTGTTCTTAATTGGCCAGCAAACTTACCTGACCTTAACTCCATAGAAAATCTATGGGCTATTGTGAAGAGGAAGATGTGATACGCCAGACCCAACAATTCAGAAGCGCTGAAGGCCACTATCAGAGCAACCTGGGCTCTCATAACACCTGAGCAGTGCCACAGACTGATGGACTCCGTGCCACGCCGCATTGCTGCAGTAATCCAGGCAAAAGGAGCCCCAACTAAGTATTGAGTACTGTACATGCTCATACTTTTTATGTTCATACTTTTCAGCTGGCCAACATTTCTAAAAATCCTTTTTTGTATTGGCCTTAAGTAATATTCTAATTTTCTGAGAGACTGAATTTGGGGTTTTCATAGGTGTCAGTTATAATCATCAAAATTAAAAGAAACAAACATTTGAAATATATCAGTCTGTGTGTAATGAACGAATATAATATACAAGTTTTACTTTTTGAATGGAATTACTGAAATACATCAAATTTTTCATGATATTCTAATTTTATGACCAGCACCTGTATATGCTGATTCATACAGCTAAACAACAAAATGTGTGGGTAGTTCTTCAAAGAGGGCCAAGGGCAGTATTTATCTTTTGAGCAGCATTTCAGAGAGTTTCACTGCCAAGACTCTTGTCTGATTCTCTGGGAAAAAAAAAAAAAAAAAGCCTTATTAAAGCAGAAAGTGTAAAGCCACACCGCTGTGTGATTCTTTTCAACAGACAGTAACATCTGATCCAAGAGAGATAATAAGGATAAAAGATGAGGATATTCTGTGGGTTCAGTTTTCAAAAAGAAAGATGGCAGAATGTGATATGGGTAAATAGTTGTATTTCCTGATAATGCTGAATAATGTGCAGAATTATTTAACCAATTTATTTGATCTGTTACCTGTACATTGGAATAGCTACAGTCTGCTCATAAAAATCCCACGTGCACACCAGATCTGTACGGGAAAGGTTGGTGGCATAAAACCTCCAAGCAGCCTGGGTAAGGAAATAAAAAATTCTGTTTAGTTTGTTTTTTTAACCGGGAGCACAAACCAGAGATTCAAATTTATCTAGTACACATATACACACATATATACCTGGATAAGGCCTGCAGCAGGATTGCGTCGCTTCTCAAAATGCTTTTGTCTGTGCTGCTCTTGGACTTTGAAGGGCAAACCCGGAACCCAGGATGCCCTGTACAAAAGCATAAAGCCCACAAAATAATCAGTGACCTTCAATGACCTCAATGGGCCAGGACGAGGAACTGCAACAACAGCAAGTCGCCTCCTCATCGTCTCCCAACAGTTCAGTGAAGCAAAACAACAAAACATCAGGTGGAGAGGTCTTCAGACATCTGCAAAGCATTTGTGGTCATAGAAACGTGAGAGGAAATGCTTTTTGTGGCAAAAAGCAGTGACAGGAAAAGCGATTGCTAATTAAGCATTCAGCCTATCATTTATTTCCCTGTATGAACAAATGTTAGCTGCTTATTCAAAGCTTACTGCTGAGTATGTCATCTTTAAATCGCAGGTGAAACAACAAATACTTAGAAGAAATTAGCAAATACTTTAGCCACTGAGATTACATCATCACAAGCAGGCTGTCTAAATGAAAAGTGAATAACAAGCCAAGTTCTTTTCCCCTCAGGGACTATACACCAAGACAGACATTTTTCACCCTCACATCCACGTCTGTTACTTTAGAAGCACCAATTAAATTAAGATGTCTTTGGACTGTGACATCATTGCTCCACCAAGAGAAACATTAGCAGTTATTTCCTCAGACTGCTTATAGAGTCTGAGGAAATCTGATGAATGCAAATCTGATAAACACTGTCCTTGTTGCTGTGGAAAAACTGGCTTTCCAGCCTAACTATTTTTACCATCTGGTTGCCACTTTTTTATGTCAGTTATTGGGAAACAAACCTGTTTGAGCGATAACAAGAGCTGACTGATTTGAACAGAAACAAGGTTAACGAGAGCAGCTGAAGTGGGCTATGACAGGGTGTTTCTGAGCTATAAAACCAAAACAGTTAGCTGATAGAGACTAAAATGCTGTGAGCTGGGTGGTAGCCTGCCATCATGCTGTTTTCAAGATATATACTTGATTAGATAAGTCTTGAATTTATAATTTTCCACGTTGAATATGAATTTACACGACTGTGCTATTGTAGTTAGGATTCAAGCCAAATGAACATCATAATGGATACAGGAGACAGTGAAACCACAGACATGAGGATCATCCTGATATCCCCATACTCACAGCAGGAAGTGCAAAGAAGGCAACGCCGATCAAGCTGAATGTGGCTGCTAGCAAGCGTCCATTCCAAGTTTTGGGAACCTTGTCACCATAACCAATGGTAGTAAGGGTTACCTGGTTAAAAACAATACATGTCAGAGCTTTATTTGAACAGGCTGTACACTTTTTTTTTGGTACAAGTAGAAACAAATAAATAAATGAAGGAAAATAGTAAACAATGAATATTTGTCAAAACTGCATAACTGTAAAAACTTACCAGTCCCCACCAAAGAGCATCAGCGTATGTATCAAACTCCTCATTTGACTCTTTCTCCACAGAGTAGACCAGGAATGAAGCCAGGATGAGGCACAGGAAGCCTATGTACCACGCTGTGATGAGCTCCTACAGAGAATACCAATGCGGTGAGCACTGGGGAGCTAAATTAAGTGTCATCTTTTTTGCCTTGCAAAAGTGGCAATGTAACCTCTATAAATGGGTGCAAATGACTATTCTGTAACAATATTGGATTCATATGTGAGTGTCTTGGCCTGTGCAGAAAACCAGCAGTTCATAAGCGTCTTTATTTCCCTCGGCTCCACAAAAGCTCCTGGCCTGCCAGCGCTCTTTCTCATATAATCATGCAAAAAAGACAGTACCACAGTAACGCATTTTCCGCAGCTTATTAGTGAAAGCAAATAATTCGATTTCGGAGCTGATTTAAATTAAACAGAGAGAAATACGTTTCCTTGTCACGGCAGTGTTACTTGGAGGAGTCACTATGGGAAACAGGGTGTCACTGAAGGTACACGATGAAAAGTAGGTGTGCAGGGATTTTAACTTAAACTTCAAAGTTCAAACAAGGAAATGATGCTGGAGAAAATAACACAGCATGACATTCTGCAAGCCCAATGTGATATTGAAATGCATTTTTCTGGCACGTCTGCACAGATAACTGGATAAGATAAGAAAATATTACTAAAATAACATGTTCGTAAGCCATAATAATGTTTCAAAATCCTATTTACTGTATGTACTTTGTCTCTCAGGTCTCTCTTAAATCTTTTATGTAGGTCAGGGCTGTGAATGACATTACTCTGTACTTAAAGACATTACTTTCACCATGCTTTGTGAGTAGAAAATGAATGATAATAGCTAATAACAAACAACACACAATCCCAAAATTAAGTAAACTACAACAAAACTAGATTATGTCAAGATCACCTTGCTGTGCGCATAAACTACAGATCCAAGCAGCTTCCAGGTGCCTCCACGGCGATCCATACGCACCATCCGTAGGATCTGCAGGAATCTCAAACTCCTGATTGCTGAGGTGGCAAACACATTGCCCTGAGAGCCAGCTGCCAGGACAGATACTGAGGCAATCAGCACCATGATATCTGGAGAAGGAATTGCAACATAAGAATGGAAAAACCATGTCATTGATCAAATCTGACAAAATTAATAACACTTCACTGTGAACACTGAGGATGGTTGTTCTTGCAATCTGTACACTGCTCTAAGAGCTGATTTGCAGTTTCAGAAATATTACTGCATCCTTGCTCAAAAGTTCCAACATTTGAGAATAGAAGAAACGGGGGAAAAAACAAGTAACAAGTGATGTGTCCGTGTTATGTTCTTCAAAGTGAGAGGAATGACAGCCAGTAAAACACAAGGCAACCTTGTTTTCTCACCTATGACACAGAAAGGCTTTCTGGCAAATTTTAGCCTCCCTCTCCATCCTCTGTATCGACAGCAGCAGCCAGCAGCCCATATCCTTACAATGTACTCCACTCCAAACACCACAATGGTCACAACTTCCTGTGGAAAAGATCAAAATGGTGACCTGGGGAGATTAATTTATATTCAGTAGACTGTTAAAATAGCAAATAAAGTGATACTTACCAAGATGTACAAGGCACTCTCTGAGCTTTCTCTGAGCTCTCTAATGGTGGCAAAGACTGAGAGTAAAAGACACGAAAACACCAGGAGAAAGCTGGAAGAGGTGAGACAAAGTAAAGTTACTGCTTATCCTCTCTTATTTAGAGTATGTCACTGTCATGCCTGATAGCTCCAGATTTAGAAATAGGAAGTCCAGTAAAGAGTAATCAGCAGATTTGTTAAAATAGGTCATGTTGAGTTAAAGCACAAAATGCTAATCTTGTGGTCGTGCATCCTTGTCGAGATATCTCTCCGTCCAGCAAGCATAGCAGAAGACGTGAATTCCTTTTAAAATATTTACTAAGGTATACTATCCAAAAAAATGCATTTTCTTGAAAGGAAAATCTATTTTAAAACACAACAACCTGAACAGATTTCTCGCTCATGTAGGGAACATGGAGCGGCAGAATATGTTTGCATGAAAGTGAACAGGATTTCTAAAAACCTCTGAACAATGAATTACATCAGTTGGTAACACCAGCCTTAGTGTACTAAGTCTCATCAGACAGATGAGAAAAAAGAAAACCACTCCAGCTAATTTCAGCTGAATCACTTTATCTGCTTCTGGTCACTAACAGTACTGTTTTTGTTTTTGTTTGTTTGTTTATTTGTTAGAATTTATCTTGATTTCAGTTACAATAGAACTGTTAATGCTTGGCAGTGGTGATAGCTACACATCTTGATTTGAAGAAGAAGAAGAAATACTTTGGAACTTACTGAAGATTAGGCAACCTAAAGCAGATAAAATCCTGATTAGACATTATTTAAAAAGTCATTTATTTTGATATAATAATTGAATTATGGTCTTGTGTGAAAATTAATTGCACTCCACGAGAGGCAATCAGATGAGCATCTTCACTGCATGGAAGATTTGAAGATGAGAAGCTCGGCAAGTACTGACCTCAGGGACACTTCACTGTGAGGCTTCACTTAAATTATGTTGTTGGAACATAAGAGGAGTCAGCTCCTGGGCTTAAAGGAACAAAGTATTTGACCACCTAAACCAAATCCAGACATATGCCTTTACCCTTTAACTCAACCAGAAGCAGAACATCTACAGATGCAATAAAACAACATCAACATCATTTTTGTTTTGTTTTGTTTTGTTTTGCTTTCACCACCGCATCATTCATTCTCTTTCACAGAATCACAAATTTAGTGTTCATGTCTCCATTTCCCTAAATCTCGATCACTTCAACATCCCACTTCACAAAGACACAAATTCTGACAGGTTTTTAAGGAGACAGTTGGCGTCCTTTACCAGCATTAATAATAATCCAAACAACACAACTGCTCTACTCCCATATTATTATTGTCATTATTTTAATAATACCTCTCTGCCCCCATTTTCAACCACTACAATATCAAAATCAATGGACCCCTTAGACCCTGAGGCTCACTACTACTACTCTCCTGCTTGGTGCGCCCACCCACCCTCCACCCTATTAGGATCAAAGTATTTATCCTTCTTATTTACGTCATCCAATTCCTTTTTTCATGTTTATCTTTTTTTTTTATTTTCCTGTCTTTCCCCACAACTACACCAAGTTGTGATCTTTGTCATGATGGCACAGTGTGGTTAGGGGTGTTGCTGTTCAAGACAATTTTTTTTTCTATCCAACACACGGCTTATAAATCCACCACCACAATCCTGTATGTAGAGCCATACAGTACACATTACAAAGATCTACACTCTCCAATCAAAGTTGTTATACTGTGCTTGACCTGCCTTTTGCATTTTGGTTCATCTGCATCCCTTTTTATTACATTATCTTTACATTGTATATCAATCATAGGTGTCGCTGTTAATTAAAAAGAATTAAAAACAAAGAAAAGGTGTGCTAGAAGAAACCCAGAGCAGAACTAATGGAGTGCCTGATGAATCCTAATACTTGGACAGTGCTGGATTCTAAACATCAATCACCTACATTCTACAATGCCTCATACAGATATTGCAGAAAGGCAATAGATATGTGCTGAGCGCAATATCATTCCAAGATCACACTACACAAATGATGTAATTTACCAATGTACAGTGAGAGATATTACTATTTTTGATATGAATGCGCTGGAGACCTCGGCTGGCCTGGGAACACCTTGGTGTCCCCTCGGTTGAGCTGTAGAAGGTGGTTGGAGGGAGAGGTCTGGGTTTCTCTGCTTAGGCTACTGCCCTCCCAAACAAGCCCCAAATAAGTGGAAAAAAATGGATGGATGGATGGATGGATGGATGGATGGATGGATGGATGGATGGATGGATGGATGGATTGCATGTGAGTGAGATGACAATTGAGCTAAAAAGCTTCAGAAACTGTTGCACTTACATAGAGTACACACTGAAAGGCCAGCTTGTGAAACTGTATTTATTTATTTATTTAACAGACTCGTAGTCCACACACACATAAAAAAAACTAAAATAAAAAATAAACCACACATAACAACAATAACTTATAAAAGACTTGCATACCAGTGTTTCCACAAAGATGGTAGCGTAATGCACTAGTAGAAGAGTGTGACAACATTACAATAAGACTATTCTGGGAGCTGCACAAACGACACATAAACTTATATATCAAATTTCTCATAAGTGCCTGAAATGTCCTGACATGCGCATTAAAAAACATCTCACTTGCACTACTGGACCTGGGCTTTTTAAGCAGAATTCTCAAAGAGTCATTATAAGCAACCCTAGGCTTCTGCATGCTAGCTTTTTTGAATTTACACCACAAAGGAGCCGTGTACAGAGATGTACAGTAGGCTTTGAATAAACTTATCTTTACCTGTATATTACTAAGTAATATATTTATTATTATATCAGCTGACTTGCAAAAGTAAAGACATCATAGGGTGGTTGCTGGCTAATGTGTTACTAATCCATTTACCTCCATAGTCTTACTCTCTGCTAAAAGCTCCACTGTATTTATCAGCTGCGGCAAGTCTCTTTCTCTGTGTGTTCTTTGCTATTGGTCAGGCATTATCACACAAGTGCTGGAAAATAAGCCCACAAGAACAACTCTAAAGGGCCCCAAACTGAGTATAGTGATAACGCTTGTCAGGTTTATCACTACAGGTTTCACCTTTCCATTACACTTAGAAATTTCATCCATTATTAATATAAACAAATATCTTTGTACAGCTTTAAAAATGTAGAAGGGCAAATTTTCACTCAGGGTCTAAAAGGCAGTCGTCTGCCACTCCCTAAGTCCATCAATAATATGAGATTTTTCTTTTTATCCACTGGTTTTTCTGTCTATCCTGACTACAAAGTCTTTCATTTTCAGCTTCACTCCATCCTCATCAAGACTCATCTTTGAAAATTATTCTTTTTTTTTCTTAAATGAAATTTATCTGAATTTCCTCCAGCACTTCATGTCCATCAAATTCTTAGCGAGAATATCTGGCTGTCAGCCAGTCAAATGAAGCAGCAAAAATCAATCATGTGGTAACAGTAGAGTTCATGAATAAGCTTTGTTCCATTTGTTCTGTATTATATTCTATATTACTTTTCCTCAAAGGCCTAAAATATGTAAACAAAAAAAGCAAAAAAGGCTTGATGTCCATTCAGCTCTAAACCCCCAATTCTGTACATTTTTACATTGTTAAGTCAGCCTGAGGTCATTCTCGCTTGAGTAGATATGTGTTGTTGACATATCATACATCATGAATACCAGCTAAGGTTAGTCTACTTAATTACATTACTCTTAGTTTTCTTGTGCTCTAAGCAGTTACGCTGCTAGGATCTGAAAACATAAGGGGCTTAGCTAAGCCCAGAAACTGATGGATTTTCACTTGATAACACCTTTTAAAGTTGTTTCAGAGTAAGATTAAAATAAAACATAAGTGACTGAGTGCTTTCTAAATGCTGGAGGTGTATGTTAGGCTCTCCTTCACTGCATCGTACTGAAATAAATTAGATAGATAGATAGATAGATAGATAGATAGATAGATAGATAGATAGATAGATAGATAGATAGATAGATAGATAGATAGATAGATAGATAGATAGATAGATAGAGAGATAGATAGATAGATAGATAGATAGATAGATAGATAGATAGATAGATAGATAGATAGATAGATAGATAGATAGATAGATAGTGGATATAAGAGCAGACCACAGCAACCTCCCTGAACAGGATCCAGTATCCATCAAGGTGGGAGACATCCAAGAAAGAGTCTCACATATGAAGAGCTGCACAGCACCAGGCCCTGATATGATTCACACCTACTGGCTAAAGAAGCTAACTGCACTCCATGAGCACCTGACAGCACAAATGAACCAGCTGCTACACCCAGAATGACTGACCGAAGGCCAGACAGGACCCCCAGAAGGGACCAGTCCCATCCAACTACTGGCCAGTAACCTGCCTCAGTACAACATGGAAACTCCTGTCAGGCATCATAGCACCACCTGGATTGACTACAAGAAAGCCTATGACACATGTGGAGAACCAACCTCAAGCCAATTGCATAAGTCACCATCAAGTGCAAGATGTACCAAGGAGATGCTCTGTCCCAATGCTGTTCTGCACAGGCCTGAATCCATGAAGAGGCCACTAAGACAGCTGCAGCCTCCATGTACCTGCAGAGAGTAAGGCAAGTCCTGAAGAGTCAGTTGAATTGGAAGAACAAGATCTGAGCAATCAACACCTACACCTAAGGCAGCAGAAACCAGAAAAAGAAGAGGAACAAGAACAGGAACCATCATGGAAGGAAAGGCCTCTTGCATGGCATGTTACACCGGCAGATAGAAGAAGTGGCTGACATAGAAAAATCCTACCAATGGCTGGACAAAGCTGGACTGACAGACAGCACAGGCGCACTAATCATGGCAGCACAGGAACAAGCTCCTAGCACAAGATCAATAGAGGCTGAGGTCTACCAAACGAGGCAAGACCCCAGGTGCAGGCTGTGCAGAGATGCCCCTGAGACAATCCAACACATAACAGCAGGGTGCAAGATGTTAGCAGGCAGGGCATACATGGAACGTCATAACCAAGTGGATGGCAAAGTATACAGGAACATCTGTGCCCAGTATGAGCTGGAAATCCTGAGGTCAAAATGGGACACACCCCTATGGGTGGTCTTGAATAATAGAGCTAAGATCCTGTGGGACTTCCAGATACAGAAGGACAAACTTGTGATGGCTAACCAACCGGAGTTAGTAGTGGTGGACAAACAGTGGAAGAAAACCATAGTGATAGATGTTGCAATACCAAGTGATGGCAACATCAAGAAGAAAGAACACGAGAAGCTCGATAAATACCAAGGGATCACAGAAGAGCTAGAGAGGATGTGGAAGGGTTGAGGTCAGGACTCTGTGCAGGCCAGTCAAGTTCTTCCATAGCAAACTCACTCATCCATGTATTTATGGACCTGCTTTGTGCACAGGTGTGTAATCATGTTGGAACAAGAAGGGGCCATCCCCAAACTGTGTTCAAAGTTGGGAGCATGTAATTGTCTAAAATGTCTTGATATGCTGAAGAGTTGCTTTCACTGGAACTAAGGGGATGAGCCCAACTCCTGAAGGACAATCCTACACCATAACCCCCCCCCCCAACTTTACACTTGGCACAATGCAGTCAGACAAGTACTGTTCTCCTGGCAACTGCCAAACCCAAACTCATCCAAACCCAGACTCATACATCAGATTGCCAGATGGAGAATTGTGATTCATCATTCCAGAGAACATGTCTCCACTTCTCTAGAGTCCAGTGGTGTGCTTTACACCACTGCATCCAAAGCTTTGCATTGTACTTGATGATGTAAGGCTTGGATGCAGCTGTTCAGTCATAGAAAGCCATTCCATGAAGCTCTCTGCACACTGTTCTTAAGCTAATCTGAAGGCCAATAGGGTTTGGGGGGTCTGTAGTGATTGACTCTGCAGAAAGTTGGTGACCTCTGCACACTATGCACATCAGCATCCGCTAACCCCCTTCTGTGATTTTATGTGGCCTACCATTTTATGGCTGAGTTGCCGTCATTCCCAATTGCTTCCACTTTGCTATAATATCACTAACAGTTGATTGTGGAATATTTAGTAGTGAGGAAATTTCATGACTGGTCTTGTTGCACAGGTGGCATCCTATCACGCAACCATGCTGGAAATCACTGAGAGCAACCCATTCTTTCACAAATGCTTGTAGAAGCAGTCTGCATGCCTAGGTGCTTGGTTTGATACACTTGTGGCCATGGAAGTAATGGGAATACCTGAATTCAGTGATTTGGATGGATGAGTGAGTACTTTTGGCAATATAGTGTATATTTATCTTTGAAAATGTAAATGATGCACTGATGAATTTAGCTTTTCTTCTAAAATATCATCAGCAACACTGAGTAGACACATTTTCCTACAGAATGAAGGAGTAATTGACTTTGTTATGTCAACATTGTTATGGTTCCTATCCTCCTAAGACACATCAATTAATTTTTGTCTTCTGTCAGGGACATGAGTCTGAGACCTCTACATCAAGCACCATTTATGAAATCTGTATGAGTCCTATGAGTGTCTAGGGGACATCCTAGGCTTTCTACTGATGCCCTTGGCCACAAGGGGGCTAAGTGATACATTTTTTGCAGATATGATTCTACTGCAAAAACTCAAATTGTTTCTTCAATGTGACGGTCTTAACTTTGATTTTGGATTTCAGAAATATGTTGTAATTGCACCTCTTCCAAAACAAAACTTTTATTCAGTGTCCTTTGCTTTTAGGCATTACAATATCTAGGAGGGGATATAAGAACACACACACACCAGTTGAGAGTTTGATTTCTTCCTTTACCCTGTTGATTTATATAATTAATAATATGTATAAGGTAAAAGTGAATTAGACTGTACCAGTTTCAACAGTGCCTTCAACCACCTAATGGTTGGTCCTCTCAGTATATCAAACAGAAAATAGGTAAACTGATTTTAGAAACCAGAGCACACAAACCAGAGGGTGGAGCTCATCTCTGAAGGCAGCAGTAAAACTGAAACATTCTTCAGCATATCTGTGTTCATGACTCAGATAACATTTAATCTGATTTTACTGGTTTCTAGTTATAGCCAGTTCAATTAGTTGAGACAGGCAGCCCATCAAAGTAACAAATGATCTTGATGTCTCTGATAAAGGAGAAAAAGAATAAAGCCCTGTGGCAGGTAAGAACTCTCTTAAACAGAATGCAACAAGGCTGCATGGAAAGATGATTCCCTTCATTGGCCGGTGTCCTGTGTCCCGTGTCCTGTGTGGCAATTGAGAAACCAAATCCCACAACGTCAGAGCGCTAGCTTACACAATACTTCTTATCCATAATGGACTTTGGGCATCATCATGTTGCCCCTGCTCAGGCTCCTCAAAAGCTGTTACGTCCTCCTCGGAGCTCTCACCTTCTTGCTCTAATATCTGGCCTTCCTCCACCGCATCTCCTGACAGCACTAAGGATGACTCCATTTCCACAGTTCTAAATAAAATCCTGTCTGCCTCACTCAGCCCTCTGTCATCCCATCCATGAACCCTGTTGGGGTGACATCATTCTGTGATCAAACAAGATCTAATGGCCTCTACAAGGGACAGAAGATCAAAAATAAATAAATAATTATTTTGCAACATGTTTCTTTGATGCACAATATTGAAATTGTCTAAAACAAACAAAATATTTTAAAAAAATTCTTCTGAGTTTCAGAAAGCTAGAGAGAGATATGTGCTTTTGACCATTGTTACGGCTTTTCCAGCCTCATTAATTCTGATTCTCTCTCTGCAGTCATGCAAATAATAAAATAAAATTAAGAAGACTTATGAATTCACATACAACTTTTTAGACTGTTAATTATTATTAATTATCATTATTATTCTGCCTAAGAGCAAAGAAAGATCTCTTAGCAATAACTGCCAAATAATTTTTCCCCCTGTGAACATGGAATCACAGCGGAGATTGATCAAAAGTTCGATCCAGTGTAGGAGCTGTTCCCTCAAATTCCCACAATTTCTGCTTGCTTGGATTTCAACATTAAGTAAAATCCACCAGGTTTATATAGAGTCATTCCATCAACGTGGGCCTTTTGCTTGACCGTATCTGATTCGCAAAAAAATGTTATGGTCAAAAGTTTGGAAATTTTAGCCTCATATATCAAATAATTTTCAAGATATATTTCTGCTGACACACTTTCAGGCCTTATTTTCCACACTGAAATTTGCAGAACAACAACAACATCACAAAAACTATTTAAGATAAAAGCCTGAAATTCTCACTGGCCTTTCTCACCATCAGAATGAATCATGTTATGTAATTTGGAACACATACATCAAAAAATGTCTGAGTATTGGTTAGTAAAATTCTGAAAAAAAATTAAAGCCACGCTGTAAATTATTTTCTGAGTTATTATGAAAGTATCATCTGGACACTCCTGATTTTGATCCATTTGGATTTCCTCCCACAGTCCAAAGACATGGGGTTAGGTTAGCTGGTGATTCTAAATTGCCCATAGGTGTGAGTGTGAATGGTTTTTTGTCTCTCTCTGTTAGCCCTGCAACAGGCTGGTAACCTGTACAGTTTACCAGCCTGTTGCAGGGCTAGCCATCCATCCATTTTCTTCCGCCCATCCTTTTCAGGGTGGGAGGGGCTGGAGTCTATACCATCTGTCATAGGGTGAGAGGCAGGGCACACCCTAGACAGGTCGCCAGCTTGTCGCAGGGACAGAAAACCATTCCCACTCACATTCACACCTATGGGCAATTTAGAATCACCAATTACCCTAACCCCCACTAACTGTATGTCTTTGGACCATAGGAGGAAACTGGAGTACCCGGAGAAAAGCCACACAGACACGGCGGGGGGGGGCATGCAAACTCCATACAGAAAGGCCCTGGCCGAGGTGGATTCAAACCTAGGACCTTCTTGCTGTGAGGCAACAGTGCTATTCACCATGCCACTGTGCTGCCCTATGAATAATTCATCATCTCTTATCCTCTTGTGGATGATGATAGTACAGCACTGAGCCATTGAACTTTAATATGAAATTCCCACTCTTTTCTTATGTTGCATTTTAAATTGAAAAGTCTATCATTTTTTACTAAAATGATCACATAGCTTGACTATTTGATTTAAACTCTTTGCTTGAGCGGTGAACACTCATCCAACATTAGGACCTTCTGAGAACAACAGGGGCTGTGATGTGACAGCAGGACACCTGAGTGTGTCACTAGCAGAGGAACTTAACTGTTTCTTTGCCCGCTTTGAGACACCTCAGAACCACTCATCTGCTCTGGCCCTCCCCCCACTGGGCTCCAGCTCCACCCCACTCGCTGTCCAGGAGCATGAGGTACAGCACGTGCTGTTGGCACTGAACCCCAGGAAGGTTGTTGGACCAGACGGAGTACCTGGCACGGTGATCAGAGCGTGTGCCCACCAGCTCACCCTGATTCTCACCAGGATTTTCAACCTCTCCCTGGCCCAAGCAGTCATCCCCCCTGCCTAAAAACAGCCACAAAGGTCATCCACCATCAGCCTAAATGATTACCGCCCTGTGGCCCTCACATGGCTTATCATCATGAAGTATTTTGAGAGACTGGTTCTCCAGCACATCAAGGACCATCTCCCCCCCCACACACACACACACTTTAAACATCCATCAGTTTGCATGTCGTGCAAACAGATCCACAGAGGATGCCATCACTTTCCACGCTCTGTTGAGCCACTTGGAGCAGCAGCAGAGCTATGCTCGCACACTCTTTGTGGATTACAGCTCAGCCTTCAATACAGTCATTCCGGATATTCTCACCACCAAACTGCACACCCCAGGCCTCCCCCCTCTCACATGTTCCTGGATGAAGGACTTCTTAACCAACCGGCCCCAGACTGTGAGACTTGGCCCCCATCTCTCTTCCACCCACACACTGAGCACTGGCTCCCCACAGGACTGTGTGCTGCACCCCCTCCTGTACTGCCTCTACACCCGTGACTACAGTCCGGCCCACAATAACAACCTCATTGTCAAATTTGCTGATGACACCACAGTGGTCGGACTTATCTCAAGGGGATGAACACCATGAAAGCCAAAGAAATCATCATCGATTTCAGGAAGCACAGGACTGACCCAGCCCCCCTCTACATCAACAGTGAATGTGTGGAAAGGGTCCACACCTTCAGGTTTCTTGGTGTCCTGATCGCTCTTGGTCAGATAACACTACAGCTGTTATCAAGAAGGCTCAGCAGCGAATTCACTTCCTGAGGGTCCTCAGGAAGAACAACTAGAACTCAAACCTCCTGCTGACCTTCTACTGCTCATCCATTGAGAGCCTGCTGATGTACTATATCATAGTATGGTACGGCAGACAGAATGAGGCTTCAGAGGGTAGTCAAGACAGCACAGAGAATCGTTGGCTGCCCTTTCCCCTCCCTGATGGTCATCTACACCTCCCGCTGCCTCAGCAGAGCCAAAAACATCATCAGGGACAGCTCCCACCCTGGCTTTGAACTGTTTGACCTGCTGCCCTCTGGCAGGCATTACAGGTGCATCAAAGCCAGAACAAACAGACTCAAGAACAGTTTCTTCGCCAGAGCAATCACCACCCTGAACTCACACACTCACCCACTCTAACTGTACAATACCCACATCTCTGTGCAATATTATATTATTCATACTGAACAATATCTATCACTCCTATATTGTGTAATATCCAATATTCTTTCACTAGTGCAATATTCATTCACCAAGTGCAATACTCACCATCTTCATTAATATATGTATATAGTTATTTTATTTTTTACAATGTATATATTTTTATACGTTCTGTTTTTTCTGTATATTTTTTATACATTTTATTTTCTTTATATATTTTTATACATTCTGTTTTATTTTCTGTATATTTTTAGAAGTTCTATTTTATATTTTAGAAAGTTTGACTTTCTATTGCATGGCACTGAACAGGGGTGGCCCTTCAATCTCATTGTACATTCTCTATAATGACAATAAAGTTATTCTATTCTATTCTATTCTGTACTGTTCTATGACCTCAAATGTACAGGCTGATATTTCTTTCGTGTATTTGGGCAGACTTTGTAAAGTAACTGAGATGAGATTAAATTATCACACATGTTTGAGTTCTGCAAAGAAAACACTGAAAGATGTTTTCATGCTTGCTGCAAGATTATGACTCATCATACCTCAATGCTGTTTGAGAGTAACCGGATGCATGTAAAAAAAAAAAAATAACCACTGGAAACAACACTACAAAAATACATTTGCAATGTATTACAGCAGCGCTCAGCAGCTGTTCATAGATATTTATATTTTTTAAATAAAGTGCTGTACAAATTCATGTAAACATTTTATGCAAGATGAGTTGGCGGCTTCTGTGTCAACAATGGAACATGTGTGAGGTTGAGTTTAATATTTCTTCACTTATGAATTTTGGTTTCATCCCAATTGATGTAATTGATGGGCTGTAACAAATTTTCTTAGGGTTCCAAATGCCATAGTGAAACCTATAAACCTTCTTGTGAACTGAAGCATCAGCTGGATAAAACCAGCCCACTAGATGGAGGGCACTCCAGCAGAGTTGTATACATTTTTCTTGTTAAATCTTTTTGCAGTCTTTTTGTTTAAAAGGGTGCTCTTGAACTACCCTGCCTTTTTCACTGCAGTGTAGTCACACACACTTCACATCTGGACATTTCCATAACTTGTCATTTTGATTTATAATTTCACCAACTGAAGACCAACACTGTTTCATGGGTTAAAGCACACAAAGAAAAAAATCTACATTAAACCATGTGATACCATAAATTAATTGTTCCTTGAGTCTTATTTAATAACATCATAGATGTAATTAGCATAATGAATTATTTCTTGAAAAACATTATTACTGGTCAGCACGGTGGCGCGGTGGTTAGCACTGCTGCCTCACAGTTAGAATACCATTTGGGAGGCCTGGGATTGATGCCACCTTGGCCCAGGCCCCTCTCTCTCTCTCTCTCTCTCTCTCTGTGGAGTTTGCATGTTCTCCCCGTGTCTGCGTGGGTTTTCTCCAGGCACTCTGGTTTCCTCCCACAGTCTAAAGACATGCACTTACTGGGGTTAGGTTGATTGGCTACTCTAAATTGCCCATAGGTGTGAGTGTTGTCTGTCTCTCTGTGTTGGCCCTGCGACAGGCTGGCAACCTGTACAGGGTGTACCCTGCCTCTCGCCCTATGCCAGCTGGGATAGGCTCCAGTGACCCTGAACAGGATAAGCAGAGGTGGATGGATGAAAATATTATTACCAAAGTCACTATGCTAAAGTTTGAAAAACAAACAAACAATGAATCTGCACTTTTACCTAAGCAAAAACACAATCATTAGCTCCCTGTTTAACCCATGTTTTATATGCTGCTCTAAGATTACAGTTTACAGTCAGATCGCATTATTTAATCTAAAATATAGTTGACAAAATGAGATTTTCATAGAGAAAAAGGCTGCATAGCTGACTGCATTTGTAACTGGGGATGAGTTTATGTAGATTTGGTGACTTGACCTTGTCCTGCTCATCAGTACTTACTAATGAGGATAAAGGAAGGGAACAGGACTTGCCTTCTAAAACAATCAAACAATTAGCTCATGCAGGTACTCGTTTATCACTTTACTATCAGCACAGTACAGCTTTGAAAGAGTCTTTCCCATCTTTTCATTCTACAGTACTCGGATACACACAACTCATGGCTGTAAGTCCAAGCGGGAGAGAAACTCAGATATATATTCTGAGGTGTTGCCAGATGATTCAAATATGACCGTACAATGTGGCTCCTTTTGGTCATGTGTAGAAAACATTTTCGATTTCTTTCACAAACAGTGGAATTGTGCAAAGACGCTAATCTTATGTTACAGAAGACGTTAAAAAAAAAAGTACTTTTCTTTTTTTTTTGCTTTCCTGTAAAAAGTGAGAAGATTTCTTTTTGGCTGTAAGTAGGCTATGCCAGCAGTTAGCTTAGCTTAGCACAAAAACAGAAACAAGAGGAAAATACTAGCCTGGCTCATAGTGAAAATGGATGAATAAGGAGCAGAGCCTCCATTTTAATCCAGAGGACTGAGGAATATGACTGTGTGTCAGTGTGGAGCATGACATTTATCACGGGGGAAAAAAGAGTCTTTTTAATTAGCTTGGTCTGCTCTGTCATCATCACAGACAGAGCAAAAATTTGACGGTCTTTTATTTAGTTGAAGCTATAATCTTAATTTTACTTTTAATATTTAAATCAGATTATTCAGTTGTAGCCAGACGAGGCAAAGGTGAAGGTGACAGATTACTGACAGACCTGTGATATTAGTTACCCAGACAGCAACAGAAAATGTGTTGAGATTCATGTTCTGATACCTTTTCTTAATAGACTGTCTGCTGTCTGCATTTAAAAACTCCCTTTAAAATAATCTTAGTTCAGTTTTCAAGTCATAAAATCATTTTGTCCTCATTTCCACTCAAATGTCTATCAACAAAATTCCAGCTGTAACAAACATTTTTCCAGCAGTGTGACCGATTACAACACGACAAATGATTGTTCCTCAATCCGTCTGTTCTGTGTCTAAACTGTTATACAGTCCATTTTATTTAAACAGTGATTGCTACAGCAATGTCTAGTAAATATTTGCAGTGAAAGCATTACTCTCCACAGAATCACAGAGTTGGAATATATGGACCATATGGATTTTATTCTGAGCTGATTATAAATCTGTGATATAATCACCTTCCGTACATATTGACAACTGAATGAGTGTAAACATGGTCGTGGTAGGTACACAAAATACAAAATTAACATCTGGGATTTCAGTTTATGTGGAAACATAATTTTCTAGAAATTCATTTGCTCTGCTCTGAGCTTTGACAGCGACTTTATGGATGAGAAAATGAATTGGGGTGTCAGTCAGCTGGTTCAGGTGCAGCAGGAGGGGAGGAATCAGAGAGGAAGTTTGTTGAAGAAAATCTACCAGCGAGCAGGTTAAGTTCACAGAGTCCATTACCCTGATAACTGACTCAGAGTTGAAGTTAACTCTCCTGCTGGAACAGAAAACCTGTCTTTATGCTATGCTGCGCTTGACAGCTCTCTGTAAGAGAGCGCATCGGTACATCTCTAAAAATGTCAGAGTATTTGTTTCATAATTTATGCAGTTTCCTTTTCAAAAATCTCTTTATGGCTTCTTAAGCGACATACAAACAGAACAACATTTCTGAGAACACAAAATTTCACATTACAGTCAAGGTGGGAACATTCCTTGTTTTTTAAATTTGATGTCAGATCCTGTTTCTATACTATTCTCAGCAATTGTCATTTTAATAAAGAAATAACTGCTGGGTTGGAAAAATAAAGATAGTGCAGACGTGCCTTAAACCTGCTGTCTATCTGAACGCCTCCAGATGTTGTGACCTTCCTGCTGAGCTTATGGGCTCAGTCACTCATTTTGGGTCACAAACAATGAGACCTGCCCTTCCTCATCACATCCACTTATTTGAAATCAAGACAGGAAATCTCAAGGCTTTAAAATGAGACTGCAGAAACCAACAGATAATGTTCAATTTTTATACCAACTATGCTCTCAGCAACGTCCATGTGGGGATTTTAAATAACCTTTTAAAACATCAAGGAGGAGATCATATAGAATTCTTATTTAGAAGGACATTCATGCTGGTGGCGCAGTGGCATGGTGGTTAGCACTGTTGCCTCACAGCAAGAAGGTATTTTCTGTGTGGAGTTTGTATGTTCTTCCCATGTTTGTGTGGGTTTTCTCTGGGTACTCTGGTTTCCTCCCACAGTCCAAAGACATGAAGTTAGTGGGGTTAGGTTAACTGGTGATTCTAAACTGCCCATAGGTGTGAATGGTTGTCTGTCTCTCAGTCATGTTTCATGCTTGGTTTCTTAATATGCTTTGAAAAAATGATCACATTTCAGAACTTCATTGGAAAGGAAATATAAGGCTGTATTTAGAACTCCCTTGTAGTGGCAGTAAAACATTCCTAAGGCAACGATTGCTTATAAGCACTGCAAGAGTTGCCATAAAGTGATGTGTTTTCAGTTTTGTTGTTGTGTTTTCTGACAGCTAAACTCCAAAAAATGAACTTACTAAATGTATATTTAGTAAAAACTGCCAGCAGAAGCTCAACTTAATCAACAACGCTCAGTGCTTCACCTACAGATAACTCCCTGATACTGTATGCGTCAAAGCTCATAGACACGAAGTGCTATTTTTACAGCATTTCATCTCTGGCACCTCAGCCCCCAGTAAAAAGCCACAGAGAGTGAAAATCACATTCCCTCTTGCAGTTGACAAACAGCCACAGGCAGCACACACGCAAAAACACACACACACATCCACTTGTTGCCAGCGAGGGCCAGACGACATCAGTTGGAACGTGACTGCTGATCAATCGAGTTGAGGGGGCTGTTGTTGGAAACAGAAAAGCCTGCATTTCCTCCTGAGCTGCAGATAAAGAAAAATTGATTTTTCCCGCTCAGCACATTTCCTACCCAGACATACTCATCACACTAAATTTAGACTGCGACGAAGTCATGGAGAGCAAATAAGGAGGTAAGGATTTTTCACTAAGCAAGTAGGGCCTCTGAAGAACATGTGCCAGCACTGCAGTGAACACTCTGGACTCGTCAGGGGATGTTTGAGGGTGACGGTGACTTTCTGGGGCATTCACATTGCAAAAATAAATACGCGAGTGACCCTGGATGCAGCTCTCTGCTGTCATTGTTTTAATTATTAGCCACAGAGGTAGTTTCCTGTGCATTTAGCATTCACAGCAGCCATTACTTGATGCAACGTAATGTCTTGGGGGAAAAAAGTCTTTACTGTTTTTTATACTTTATGTGGAAAGTATTCTGCCAATTATTCAAGAAATAAAACAACACCAAGCCTCCATTCTAATTTTCTAAAAGTAGTTTTAGAGGGAGCTGTCAACTATATCAGCAAATTATGTGATATACAGTCCAACTAAAAAGAGTTAAAGGCAATTAGATTAAAAGGGTCTAAGCAACTTCTAAAATTTTCAAGTCAATCAAATGCCAAAAACATCATTTGGTGTGATATTTATAGAGCAGTCACGTTAAGGTTGCAGGAGGCAAAACCTAAAAAAGGAGAATTTGAAAATAGACTCCTTGAGTTCTTCTCTCCTGTTCCCTCAAGAGGCAAATACGGGCTTCTACCTGCTCAAAATAGCTCAGTGCTGAGTTTTCCCTTCATGCTGGGTTTGAACCCACCTCAACAAACACAACACCAGCGCATATCTCTTCTTATATGGAATTTTAATGTTAAAAAATTTGTATGCTGCTTTATACTTCTAACCTCATCTGGTCTGAAAAGACCTATGATTGGCTAAAGTCTTCAGTTATGAGCTGGAGTTTCTTAAGCCTGAAAACATGAGCCAAGATGAGGTGAAGGAGTGAGATTGAACTGAGCTGAATAAAGTGATTAAAAGCAGTGAAGTCCCATCTCAGTTCTTCACTCACTCTTTTCATATAGACGTAGCAATGTCAATGTATAAACACTAGTTATAGCTGCTTAAAAAGAATTCTTGCTTATAGAAAAACTGCTACAATACTCGGTTTCTGTGTCTTTCAAGAAAAGCTGCTTTATGGTGTGGTGTGGCCCTGTCATAACTGTCATCACAACAAATTTAGTCAATGTAGTTTTTGTTGAACAGCAGCCACTGTGGCCAAAGTGACACCAGCAGAATGATGACATAAGCTGAAACATAAACAGAGAGGAGTCCACATGCTGACTCAAAACTACCCTCGGTGTCGGAGCAGTATTTATCTGAAATTTGTCAATGTTAGAAACCATATGCTATTTGGTAATTCAGCAAGACATATGACAAAGAAGGGGGACATGTCAACCTGCTTTGCAATCTTTAACACAACTGTTTTATTAATAATAGTATCAACAACAGATATAAAAATGTTAGGACTGGGTCATATACACTGCTGTGTTACATCACCTCTTTTTTCTGCAGCCTGTGGCCTTTTATGAATTGCTGTAGTTTTGAATATGAAATTAAATGTTTGGGTCTTTCTTTTTTGTTGTTTTTATATAGTTTATTATGCACCAAATGTTTTCAATGGGTGATGGCTCTGGACTGCAGGCAGGCCAGTTTGGCACCCAGACTCTTTTACGTCATGGCTGGGGTTGGGATGAGAGTCAGCACCTCCAAGTCTGAGGATATGGATCTCTGTCAGAAAACGGTGGAATGTTCCCTCCGGGTTGGTGAAGAGGGGTTGCCTCCGCTAAGGGAGTTCAAGCATCTTGGGATCTTATTCACAAATGATGGGAAGTTGAAGTTAGAGTTGGACCAGTGGATCAGTGCTGCATCAGCAGTATTATGGACTGTCATGGTGGCAGTTGTGCAAGTTATCATGGCCTCTGTGCAATTCTACAACTCTATTCACCACGGGTAATAGCATTTGTGCACTGATAATAAAGAAAACAGGAAGGTCCTCCTCCTTTTTAAACCAGAGGACACAGTCTCCATGATTTCCAAAAGTAAGTTTTGTCAGACCATGGGACAGTTTTCCACCTTGCCTCATTCCAGAGAAGACAAAAGCATTTCTGGATCTTGTTTACATATGTTTTGTTTCTTCCCATCATTTAACCTGCATGTGTGGATACAGCAGCAGCTTATATTTGCCACCACTCCCCAATCAAAATATACACCTTTGCTAACTGGTCATGATCGAGTAAGGCTGCAGTGGAAAATCCTCTGAATGTCTTTGACTGAGTGAGCCTGCATTTTGAGTGCTGTTCAGAATAGAACAGCAGTAGGGCACACTTAGCCCAACCAGGACTCGGTCATCCACTTCACCACAGCAGACCCCTCTTCTTTTTAAACAGACCACTCAATCACATCTCAGCAGCTTGCCAACCAGCAGCTGTCTGCTGCTGCCCTTGTCTTATTTCTTCCTCAGTTTGTCTTCAGCTGGCCAGCTCAGCAAAAGAATGTATAACCACACCGTGTCCTCAATTCATCCCTCTCAATCACCGAACAGAATATTTGTTTTGCTTTCACTGACTGATCGGCCTTCAAATCCTTTTGTTTGACCTCCTCTGTTTTCGCAGTCAGTAATATTGCTCAGTTCCACTTTGGTGCAGAACTGACACATTTTGTCATCTTATAGCTGCAGAGGCTTTTCAATTATCTCACACAGCTGGTGCTTTCTGCAAGAGGACACACAATAATCAAGCTCCTGCACAAGCCAATTGACTGAAGATAACAGAAAGCTGAGGTCTGTATCTGATCAGGAATGTGCCTCAGCCTGTTAGAAATGGTTGTAGGATGCAGAGAATTGGCTATATGTCACTGTCTCGCTGACATTAAGTCTATTAAAAATACCTTTTGTAACAGAATTTGTGCCAACAAAGATGAGAATCAAGCTGTATTTTATACAATGGCAAAGATTTAGCACCAAAAGAATATCCATGATTGTGGATCACTGTCTGAGATTCCTTTACACTAATGCTGAAGCCAAAGTGAAGGAGAAAGGCTGGTCTTGGTCTCAGACAACCAGACAAATAAAGGGAGAAAGCGAGAGAGAGAGAGCGAGATAAACCAAAGCAGCAAGCTCAAGAGTACTCTGGATTACACAGTACTCATGTTCCACATATTGATCATTTACACGCATTACAACTGAGGCCACAGAACATAACACCTAACATTTCCAGAGAAACTCCATCAAAAAAAATAGCTGTTAGCATTCTTTGCAATACTGCTTTCTTATTTCAAGGCACCTGTGTCACTTTATATCAAATGCTTTTTTTCCATTGGAGAAGAGATAAGCAACAGAACGACCCAGGCGTGGAAAGATCTAACTGATGTCAGCATATGATAGTTTTATAAATCAGCTACGTGGAAGGCAAGAGTTGGCAGATTAAATGAAGTGTGGTGATTATGAATAATGCATAGAACACAGAAACGGAATAAAGGGCAGAAGCGTGGTGACTCTATGCTGCTTCTTCGGCTGGGTGGATTGGAACGGTGTGCACATTTAAAAGTGTATTTGTGTAAGGGACAGGTCTATGATCACAGTCACATGTTCTTAGCACTTTTCTCCAATTCGATTTCTTTGTGTTACGGCAGGATTCCTCGGGACTTTACAACTTTCCAGAGGAGTCTGATTTTATACAGCAGACATGTTTACTGGCCTTTTTCTAACTAGGCTGTCTGGCATTGCTTGGCTGCAAAAATGCATCATGTCTGTATGCTGGTCAATGAAGAGCTCCCAAAAAAAAAAATGGTGGAGACAGAGTTTTAGTCACCTGCTATAGTATTCAGTTAATATTTCAGAAGCACCAGAAGGCTCTGTGTGAGTGCGTGTGGTTTCACAGTAGAGCACAGGCTTACTTCTGGGCATCCAGCTGTCTCAGGGGAGTCGATATGCTGTGCACAGTGAATTCCTCAATGCTGTGGCTACTTCATCTCCTCACTATAAAGCAAGCAGTATCACTAAATTCGAAAATTTCAGGCATGACTGGACACATAAGTCAATACACCTTTTCATTTGAAGAATGTATTTGTTAAGGGAACGTACTGTAAATCTTATTAGTATGTTGCACATAATACAAAGGAGTGGCTCCACACATTTTTCACTTCATCTTACTAGCAATGGGAGCAGCTTGTAAAAAATAAAAATAAAAAAAATAATGTCTGCTGTCTTAAACAGTAGGCCTGCATCAGGACATGGATCTAAATAAATTATTTTGGTTGCATTATGAGAAATGTAAGATCAGAGTCTTGATATCTTTGTCTAATCAATAGATTCTGACTATTTTTCAGTGTTTC